>BMAO01009061.1:0-37064 GCA_019973975.1 Trichonephila clavata | reverse complement strand
ATCTGTTTACTCAGAAAGTTTTTTTGATTTTAAGTTGAATCAAAATGTGGAAGGAAAAATCCTGTGTGACGTTCCTTGTGATTCTGTTATGATTGCTATAACCAATCTTTTCTCTGAGTGATAATGAGTATGTTGTTTTGTGTGATAATGAGTCTGTTGTTTCGTCTGATAATCAATCTGTTGTTTCGTCTGATAATCAATCTGTTGTGTTCTCTAGTAATTCTGATTCTGTGGTAAATGATAAGGTTGACTGTGCAAATGATTATAGTGTGGCTGAGAATGATTGTCTGCCCTGTTTGTTTAAAAACTTTTACGAATAAATATAACCTGAAACGCCATGCAAATAAATTACACTCAAATAATATTGCATTAATCGAGTCTTTAAAAAATGATCGATCCCACAGCTTTAATTGTGAGTACTGTCATCTGAAATTTAGTAGCCAAAAAAATCTTAAACATCATCTGAATAAAATTCATACTTCTGCGTCCTCTATGTTATGGAAAGTTTGAAAAGCGAGAAATAATATTTCATTTTAAGAATGCTCACGATATTGATATAAATCATATCGAGCTAAAATTTAATTCATTTAATGATTATTTGGCATGGAAGGCAGAAATTGAAAATCGTACTAAGTCAAAATTTGTTTCTTATGGTGGCAAACATATTAACACACATGGTGTAAAATGTTATAATTTCAGATGCCACCGTTCAGGAAATTTTGTTTCAGACAGTAAAGGTTTGCGTCATTTAAAAATCCTTGGTAGCAATAAAATATATGCTTATTGCCCAGCTGCGTTAAAAGTTACACAACATACAGATGGCAAATGTGTAGTATCATATCAAAATGTACATATTGGACACCAGAATGATATAGGTCATTTGTTTTTAACAGCAGGGGAAAGGAAAATTATTGCCTCAAAGAGAGCTGTAAAAATTCCTTTAGATAATATTTTAGATGAAATTAGAAATTCTATGAGATGCTGGGCCTGAGAGGTTTAATTTAATTACAAAAAAAAAAAAAAGATCTGCATAATATTGAGAAATCTTTTAATCTGTCTTCCAATTCTGTGAAACATGAAAATGATGGGGTCAGTGTAGATATGTGGGTGCGTGAAATGCAAAATTCAGAAAATCCGTGTATTTTGTTTTATATAAACCAGGGATCATCTTGTATACATCTATTTTTAAAAGAAAATGATTTTGTTTTGATAATTATGACAAGCTCAAGGGGAGATACTAAAGAAATTTAGTTCTGATTATGTATGTATTGATGGTACACATGGCGGAAGCAGCCATAAAATTATTTAAAGAAGATCCTGACACTATCGAATTTTCTAATTACTTTGAAACTTATTATTTGCATAATACATACAGCTGGGTATACTATTATAGACTTCACAGTGGCATCAATACAAACATGCACATAGAAAGAATGCACCGCACACTAAAATATATTTATCTTCACGGAAAAAATGTTAAGAGATTAGACAAGGCTATACATGGCATTATAAGATTTGTAAGATACAAAATGATTGATCGTTTAATTACGGCAAATAAAGGAAAACTGACAAGTAAGATACGAGATCTGAGAATCAGACATAAAACTAGTGAAACACTATCTTTACAAGTGATAGAGAATGAGAATGGGTGGTCAGTTTCATCAACATGTAATACAGTATTATACACAATACATAAAAATAACGAAACTTGTACATGTCGCATACAGTGCACCGAGTGTAACATGCATTCACCGATATATATGCAGCTGTGTCGATTCATCAATTAGGTGGAATATGTGCAAACATATACATTATTTACATCAGTTTATTAAAAACACAACTATTCCAACACATGATGAATCTCAACTTATTATAGATGAAGAAAATCAATTAATATTGAATGAAGTAACCAAAAAAAAAAATCACAAACCTTCTCACTTGATCACAGAAAGGAAGAACTAAGACAAAAGTGTTTAAAACTAATAAATTCATTACATTCAGACAAACAATGTGATGTGTTCGACAGGATTCTAGAAGCTGTTGATATGTTAAATGCACAAGAGATACATTTTCCAACTGCTAATAAAGATGTTCCACCTAATAAAAATATAATACCCCAAAGATTCTCAAATGCAAAAAAGAAAAGGAAACTAACCAAAACTTCTACAGTAACTTCACAGAATGCAGACAATAATACAATTTAAAAATTATATTGGATCACAAAAATTTCACCCACAGCCCCACTAGGGTTTCTTTCCCGGGAAATCATAACAGTTTTGTACTTTTTCCATTCCTGGGAATGAGATTTCGTCCCCAGGATCTCCCGGGAATCACACGGGGCTTGAATTATCTATGAGGTAGCTATTTTTGGCTTAACCTTAGATTTCTATTTCGGACATCGTTAAATGACCCTACTGTGGCAATTTGCTATCATTCACCCCGAACTTCCGGACAAAAGAATGTTCGCTACCCCAACTGTTGGGTAAGAGTGTAATATGAGAACTTTGGGGGTGAGAATTTTTCCACAGCTAGCTGTGGGTGTATCGAACTTCGTGGACAAGTAATAATTGGGTTTTTAAAGCAATCGCATTTCGTTGCCAACCACAGCTATGTGATCGAAGTTCCAAGACCTAGATTTACGTGGATAATGTAAGTACTAATACTTAAAACTGTTATTTATTTAATCTTTTTTTTTTAAAAAAAATTAATTCGAATACTTGTTTTTATTATGAGCTATTCAATTGAATCAGCAATTTGAAGAAGAGAATAAACCCAAAAACTGTTTGGGAGAGAATATTTTTATAAGGAATCGCGCAATTTTTCTTATTTATGAATTTTCTAAACTTAACTTTCGTGTGAGATTCTTATATTAATATTTATTTATATTTATGTAACAATAATACAGCAATTCCATAAACAAGAAATCGGTAAAACAAATAAAATATCTTAAATACAATAATTAATATGTTTAACGTACATAATCGGCACTTCAGCAGCAAATGAGTTTTCAAGTATTTATTAATATTTATCTCTTAGTAGCAACATTAGAGAAATAATTGATTCAGAGAGAGCTGTGACTAATTAATTTTCAAACGCAGTGAGTCAGTAAAGGAACATTAATTTCAGTAATTATTTTTCAAATGTTATTTTCTTTTCATTGAGATTTTTAATTTACAAAATCTTTAACTGGGACATTTTTTCTATGCCTGAGTGATAAATGTATAAATTGCTTATGCTTTCTGAAATCCTATTTCAAAAATAATCAATTTATCATATATCTTTTGTACTTTTTAGCTCATTATATAAAAAAGAATTAATTTTGTAATTTATATGTATCATTATTTAAAAATAACTTGTTTTTAACTTTTTTAGAATTTTGATGTATTCTCGGGAATCCCGGGAACAACAATTATATTCCCGGGAATGGAAAAACCCGGAAAATCAGAAACCCTAAGCCCCACTAAAGAATCCTAACACATCCATTGAAAAAATTTAAGTTTTAATAATAGCCTTTTTACATGTTGGGTCAACTTTTTTGAGAAAAAAAGAATACTTTTTGAACTAAGTTTTTTGTGCTGAGAACTCTGCTTAACATCTAATCTAAAAATATCTTCCTTCCCTGCCTATAAGTGTTTGTATTTTATGTGTCAGGTCTCATGTACATATAATACTTTGATTCATCAGAACTTCTCTTTAGTAAAAAGATAATTGCAACTCTCTGATCCTAAAAATTATCAGAAACAATACATGATGTAAAAAATCAGTACTGGGTTGTGAACCTTTATCTCTGATGTTCAGGATAGATTAAGTATTGTGATTATGAGGAAGTCTATGTTTGTTCATCTTCCTTTTCCATAAGGCCAACAATGTTAAATGTTGTTCATGCAATTATTGATTGATTGATTTTGATATTGTTCAATCAATAGATTACTACCAATAGTTTTAATATAGGAAAAATTTTGGTGAAACTCAATCGATCCCATATTTCAGCAAGCAATATTCTATACTTAATATTTGTCAAGTTTTTTAATAATTCAACCCGATGTACATTCAAATGCTGTGCACTGGCCCTTGTATTATATATGGAATTGTATGAAGTAATTGAATACTGCATAACACACAATCTCAGCACAATTTAAAAATCACATCACAGTTTTGTGAATTCTCACATGCTGCTACATTTTTATTTTGTGGTTGTAATTATTAACATAAATAATAGAAATCTTAACTTTTTTTATATTCTATTTTATAATAGAAATCTTAAAATTATTACCAGAAGGGAAATAATCAATATCTAACATCATTGGTATAAAGGAGAAAGATTTAATGATAGAGAGATAAATCCTCTATAAGAGATGCTGATTCTCCTCAAGTCAAGTTTTTGGCAAAAGTAATACTGTGGCTCAAAAACTGGAGACATTGAATTACTATTTCCCAGGCTTAGTCCTCACAAACCTTCCAAACACTAAAAAATACAATTGAAGCTTTTATTCAAGTAATTCCATACATGTTTGAAAAATATAACATAGATTGTGTCCTCCTAGAAAATTTTAAAATGATGGAACTTGAGGGAAGATTTGGCTCCAATCAATCAATGGTCTTCAAACTTTTTGACTCGCAGAACCCTTAGTGAGTGAGTGAATGTAGGGTTTAATGGCGCAAGAGCCGATTTCGGCTAAGCTGCGCCACAATCAATGGTTAAAATATTAAAAATACATTTAAAATACTCAAATATAGTTAAAAGCTCACACAAATAAACAACAATTAGATTTTGGTGGGGCACACCCCACCAAGTCAGACAAGTTTAAAACATTAAAAAAAAAATCAAAATATTTTATATTCAAAAAAATTGCTAATAACAAGTTTTTGGTGGGGATTACCCCCACCATGTCCGATAAGTATAATTCAATCGCGCCCCTTCCGGTGCTTGGTCGGAGTTAAATATTTTTTTTCCATAACTTCTGCTTCAACATCATATATGAGCATGTCATTTTCTTCTTCTTCTTCTTCGGAAATCTGTACTGGAGAACTCTTTACCGGTATGTGTGGTGCCATTTTTATATACATAGCTGTTTCGTTTATTTTTTGTAGTAGCTTTTTTGTTCTTGCTCGAGATTTTGTATGTTTCCTTTTTGAATATTGTATTATACTTGCAGAAGGGAGTCGAGTACGGGAGTTGGATGAGGAAGCAGATATATTTGATGAAGTTTCCATAGGGCTGAATATAGGGTTGGTGGTTGAAAGTATTGCAGCTGAAATAGGAATTGGTGGCTGAGGCTCAGACACTGTAGTGGCTATTGAAGAGGTAGAGGGCAAGAGGTGTGCCTGGGCTGAAGATGTGAAAACAGCAGGAGTGGATGTTGGTATATTTGGTTTTGGGAGGGATGAAGTTGGCTGTAGTAAATTTAAGGGTGGACATTTTATTTTTGTTATATCTTCGTCTGTCTGTGTAGAACTGTTTATAGTAGAGGATTTGGTAGCCTGGGCGTAAGTTTGTGATGTTTGTGGAACTATTAATTTTCGGGCTTCTGGGTAAGATATGTTATTATTCGTTTTGATTGTCTGAATTTGTTTTTCGGTTTTCCATTTGGGGCACAGTTTGGAATCAGCTGTATGGGGTTGAGAGCAATTAATACA
Organism: Trichonephila clavata; assembly: GCA_019973975.1. NCBI lineage: Eukaryota > Metazoa > Arthropoda > Arachnida > Araneae > Nephilidae > Trichonephila > Trichonephila clavata. Next base: position 31,427 of record BMAO01009061.1, on the reverse strand, counting down.
TTTAGGCTCTAGAGTGCAATCTGTGGAAGCATGTCCAACAGATGCACATCTAGAGCAAGTAAGTTGGCCGCGGCAGGAAGTTTGTGAATGTCCGAACCTCTGGCACTTAAAACAGCGCAGAGGATTCGGAATATATGGACGGATTTTACAATTTAAATAACCAGCTTTAATAGTTTTGGGTAGAGAGGGGCTGCTGAAAGTTAAAATTATATGTTTTGTAGGGATAATTGTAGCATTTTTTTTTATTGTAATTCTCCTGACCTGAATCACGCCCTGATCAGAAAATCCATCAAGGATTTCTGTATCAGGAGTGTTCAACAAGTCAGGTTCAGAAATGACACCACGAGAAGTATTTAGAGATTTATGAGGACTTATTCTTACGGTAGAGTCAAGAAAAGATTTGGCAAGTAAAAAAGACTTCGTTTGTAAAGCAGAACATGTTTCAATTAATAAATCACCGGATTGTAAGCGTTTTACAGATTTAGGTTCGCCACCTATTCCTATTAGTGCCTTATGAATAGCAAATGGCGACTTTTCGGACATTTCATTGTTTTCCAAGGATATCAACAAAAATCTTACTTGTTTAGCAACTTGATCAAGGTTAAGGTTGGGTAAAACGAGGCCTTTACCCGGGCACAAAATTTCAGGATCCATGACAGAGAGATGGTATTCATCCTGGAGTGGCTCCACCCACCACGGAGTCCAACAAGGGAGGCAGTGTGCCGGTCATCTGGCAAAAACCAGGCACGGCGCTTACCTGGAGTACACCCAGAATATAGTGCTACAGCATCAGGGCGAGGATCCAACGGGTAAACCCGCCACCCCTTATCTGCAGCACTAACCCTACAGCAATGTCTCCGAAAAGACTTATCACCAGCCGATTGACAGGAGCGGGCTCACTCCTGCCACCCGTCTACAGCGAAGCGTGGGCCAAAGGGAACGCAAAAGGTATCCCCAGGACACCATTTTCCTCCTTACGGGACGCCGCACACGGCAAACATGCGGGTCGGAAAACCAACGTTGTTAGTAAGAAAACAAAGAAATAATGCGAACATCAAAATAAATAAAAAAAAAAATATTAAACGAATTTAACGCAATACAAATCGAAAAATATAGTATTAATAATGAATATTGTAAGTAATCTAATAAAAAAAATGAATTGATAATTTTGTATATGTAAATTTCGAAAAATTGTCTGTAGTCTAGACGGGAAAAGAAGAAAAGGGAAAATTGAATGACAAGAGGGTCGAAAATAGAGAAGGATCACTAGGGTACCCCGGGTTCGTGACACCCGAGTTTACCAAAGACAGTAAACCCCTTGGGAAAAGGAAAAGATCACTAGGGTACCTCGGGATTGTGACACCCGTACTCACCTAAAGAAGGTGAGCCCCCTGAGGGGCGCAGAACTCTTAGAATGAGGTATTTTTGGGAACCCCCTTCCACACACTCTTAGAATATATCTGAAAATACTATTTAAAGTAAATCAAAATGTTGTAAAAACAATTAAAGCAAAATATTGGATGTTGTCATTAAAAGTTTTAATATATAATGGTAATAAAAGTTACTCTTTAGTGATATGAATATGTGTTGCCAGCTACCTAAGCATTATATTTAGTTGCTGGATGTACTTCCATTTCTTTTTCAAACAAACCGTCAAAATTTAACTCTGTTGAAGTTATCAGTAGTCGCATTTCATATTCTGCATTAAATTTGTAAATATATATTGCCCTTTACATTGAGAAATATTTTTCACTTAACTGCATTGTTTTGAATGGCTTAACAATGTTTATGGCTGAGTAAAAACTCCTGTGTGCAACCTAAAATTTAGGAGCTGTATTTTACTCTTACTCCCTTTCCTTGACTGGCAAATTTACTGATTTATCATTTTATCCATTTATGATTAGTTCTCTCATGTGAAATATTCTCTTACAGGTGTTCTTTTGGAAATTTTCTCGTATAGGTTTCTTTTTCTTCCATATATTAAATGAGCTGCTTTTCCCATTAGCAAACAGTTGAGTTTTACAAAATTTTGATCTAATGTGTATAAAATTATTTCATGGAACCCGGGATTTTAAGGAATAGAATATTCACAATATAAAGAAAATATTTTTTATTATGTTATAATAAAAGTTAGTTTTTTTACATATAAATAAAATTTTGAATTTAAATAGCTAAGATGAGCTTGCTCTGTGTGTGTTTGGGACCAACTGTAATGATTCGTGGAACTCCACGGTTGTATGGAACACAATGAGGGGTGCAAACTATTACATCAATTATTAGTTGTTTAATACTTTTGGAAACTGAAAGGAAACTCAGATTTAATAGTATGGTGCTTTTGGCACCATAGGAAAAAGGAAGCAGGATGCCTTAGAAGAGTCTATGCAAGATGAGTACAGTGCTGTGTGGAATGTTCTAAAAGTCAAATTTTAGGTAAGTGTACCATTTTATTTAGTTTTTTCCATTTTTCTCAAAACGCGTTTTTTCCAGTTTTTAGGTACATGTGTAGAAATTAATGAAACTTGGTATGAGCTTATTTTTTGTATCATGATAATGCATTTAAATGCTTCTAATTTCATTCCTGAAATGCTACTATTTTTACTTTTATTGTTCAATTTCTAAAAAAAGACATTTTTATCAATTTCAAAAAGTCAAAATTTTTTTATTTCTAAACAAGGGAATATAAAAAGATTTATTGCATTTACATAAAAGTACAATTTTGTAACGTTATATGTTATAAAAGTAAAGATAAATGTACCTAATGAACACCGTGTATACGAAAGCTCCTTTTGGTGTGTGTACTTTTTCGAATCTTTATATTTCTTAAAATATTTTAGAAATTTAATAATGTTATGTAATAGTATATTAAGAAAAGTTATAAGTCTCTATAAATTAATGAGAACTAACACCCCCCCCCCATATCTAATCAAATTAATTAACTCCTTCCTAAAAAACAGAAATTTTGCAGTCCTTGTTAATCACTGCTATTCCTCTCTGAAAAACATCAACGCGGGAGTCCCGCAAGGGGCCCTCTGTCCTATTCTCTTTAAAATCTATGTCCCCTAGAACAAGCTTCTCGACCATTTGCATGTACGCCAACGACAAGGCAATCCTGGTACAATACAGTGATTTAAAAACAATCACCCACGCACTACATAAACCCCTAGCTAGACTAGAAGATTGGTTCTTCACTTGGAAAATTGCCCTTAATGTAGGCGAAATGGAGGTCGGCTTCTTTTCTCGTCACATTAAAAAGAAACCACCAGATCTGTTTTTACACAACACCCCCATACCCTGGTCTCTACCTTGGTGTCATTTTAGATAAGACTCACGTTTAAACAACACATCACACAATTACGAAAAAATTTCAGAATTTCCATGGCTAGAATCTACCCACTAATTTCCTGGAAATCATTTTTATCTCTCGGAAACAAAATGCTTATTTATACGCAAATCCTAAGACCTACCCTCATCTGCGCCTGCCCAATCTGAGGCCATGCAGCCTGCTCTAATATCAATATCATAGAAAGAGCTCAAAATATGATTATTCGTACCATCACAAAAGCTGATTGGTACATCCGAAATGAAGATATAAGATTTTCTTTAAATCTTAAAACTCTCAGAGAGGTTATCAAAAAGATCGCTATCAAATTTTTTAATAATATCGACACCCATAACAATAGAGCAATCCAAAGAATTGAAAAATACCCCCTGAACCCTATTTTTAATAGACCTAGAAGCATTATCTGTGCTAAGCATTTTTTCCAAATTCTACTATTACAATTTTCACTTTCACGCGCCCCTCCCACTCCGAGAGGCTGCAACCCGATTGGCAGGCGCCGTTTCACCCAAAGTTATTCATAAACCCTCGCTTTTCAGGCAACTCGCACTCCAAATCAACGACATTCTGCTTTTAGTCTTCGTAGCTTTTCATTTTTGATCCGCTCATTCTTTCTGCCTCGCGACACCGTCATGGACAGACACGAGGTAAAGAGCTCTCAGGAGCATGTTGATAGTATGATGTCAACGGATCCTCCGCTTGATGCCAACGGCACCACCCTTACTCCTCCATCTCCTGTAGCGATTTGCCAACACATCGGGAAACTACAGAAGCTTGTTCGTTTCGCTGATTCACGCATTCGATTTCAACAGGAATTCATCGACATTGAGATGTTCGATAGAAGAGATACCGACCCGGTACACCTGGAATCCCTCATCCGAGAGAAAGGTTCCGCAGAGCTGGAATATGGAATTAGCTTGGGTGAGTTAAAAGGCTTATTTACCTAACTGTTCGCATAACTCGACTAACGGGTTTAATGCACTTAAATCTAATTACAAAAAACGCATGGAAGAATCTTGTATTCTGCCAACCACACTAAACTTAGATCCGCCAGTGACAACTCAGGCGAAAAAGCAATGTCAATCAGCTCCTCTAGCTGAATATACCAAACCCAAACCAAATAAAAAGCATCCAAAAACCAAATAGCTTGCCTCAGGTGGATATCACACCTGTTCAAAATAAATGGATCAAGCTGACGCCCCCCCCCCTAGAGAGCCTTAACTCCGAAACAATACATCAAGCCTTCCCCCCCCCCATTACAATCGATAATGTGGACTGCTCTGTACAACTCATGAAGAAGCTCCAGGAACTGACGAAGTCAAAGCTTACCAGACGCATGGTAGGAAAAAGCCTACGAGTGTACCCTGAAACCCCTGCTGCATACACGGCAATCAGAAAGTATTAGGACGAGAAAAAGACGCAAGCATTTACCTACCAGCTCAAAGAAGACAAAATAATTTAAAGTTGTGCTGCGTGGAATGCCTGCAGACATGCCCCCTCAAGAAATCATGGATGACCTGTTCAGCCTGGGAATCTCCCCCTTATTGTCACGTAATGACAAATAGAAAGAATCGCCTCCCGATGCCTCTCTTCCTAATATCCCTACCATCTAATGAAGACAACCGGAAAATTTATAACATCACCGAAGTCTGCTCCATCAAAGTAACTGTGGAAATCCTCAACAAGAAACCTGGACCGGCCCAATGTTACCGCTGTCAAGGATTCTTCCACAACTCACGAGAGACCAAAATTTAAGAATCAAAACTTAAAACATACGCAAAAAACTCAAGACGATATAGAATTTCTAAACATTTAATTAAACATAGTATTTTGTATGCACTAGCATAAAGTGAACAGTAAAATAAATAAACAAAACTGAAGCATTTAAAACTCTCTATACAAAGTTTGTTAACATATTTTTGTAATAATTATGTTTAGTAGAAAAGAAGTATTTGATGACTTAATAAACGAGTTTTAAACATTTTTTATCAAGATACTTGAATGAATAAATTCATCAAGAAACTCTGCAAAATAAAGCATAGGATTTAGCGCAAAAAAAGGGGGGGGGGGGTCAAATTTAAAGATGAACACAAATAATTTTTTTTTCTTTAAATACGCAAAGAAATTCAGGAGTCTTGAAATAATATAAATTTGATTATTATAAGCTTTGACAGAAAGTGTCATCTTATAAATTTAAAGTATCACTTCTAAATTTCTTTCAATAATTAAGCATTATATCCTCCTAGAATTTAGATATTTAATGCACAGAGCCAATTCTTGAATTACATTTACACGATTAATTGCTTTCAAGTGCTTAAAAATAGTTCAGCTGTTCGAATCAATTGGACGGCAATGAATATTAATTAAACAAATACGAAAAAATTAAAAGTTAATTTATTGTTTTAGTAGCATATAAGAAATATTCAACAAAAAAAATTTTTTTTTGTGGCCTGTGAATTTTTTTTCCACAAAAGATTTGTTTCTATATAGTGGGCTGAATAATACTGAACATTTGAATTTGTGTGTAATTATCTACAAGATAATGTTTTATATTAATGGTTTCTGTACAACATACTCTATATTAATTTATAATATAGAAGTGTATTCTGTTCAATGTTTGAGTTCATTATTGTATAATATTTAAATTATACAACAAAATTATACCCCCCCCCTCCTGAATTATCTATTTCTGTACATATAATCTACTTTTTCAAAATAATAATATTACAATAGAAGAATTAAGTGACTGGTTCAAAATCACAGACATATATGTTTTAATTTGGATAGGTAATGGATCTCATAGTTATAAAAATATGAACTGCGTTTCAGTGACAAGGAGGAAACCATAGCTCGCGCGCGCGCGTTCTCTTTCTTAACTTCGTTATTAGCGTTAGGAATTTAAAGATCATTTAACTCGATAATATGGCATGATTGGAAGACCACTCGTCGTATTCACGACCAGTGAACTCTTCCATAACTAAAATAGCAATTCTGTTGCAAACAAATGAATTTTAAAATCACATTGGATAGACAATTTTTATTCCCTAAGACGATAATCTATATGTGTTATATTCCTATATAGTTTAGTAATCAATAAAGTCTTTTTTTCAGAGAGAAGACAATCGTCCACATTCCCCATGATTGAGTGTTTTATAACTGTTGAAATCCCACTGGCTAATTCCTAAAAGGAATGGTAATTGCTTGATAACCAATAAGGATCTAAAGAATAGATTCTTCTAAGGCGGAATAACTTTCTCTTTTCATTTTCTTAGAGATTCTCAACCTTATATTTCATTTGCAAAAAATCTTTTTTTCTCACCTCTTAGCAGATAAAACAAGTATTTGAAGTTGACGAGCATATTTATACATTACAAGGCCTAATGAAATGTGTTTAAATATATTGCATATATATTTCGAATACAATTGCATTTTTTATTGTTTTTTAAGTTAATTATCTATTCTAATGTTGATAGAAAATTTTAAGTAAAAAACATATTGTATCTTTCCTTAAATACTATTCAGTGAGAAATATTTTGATGAGTTTATACCGTACCTTTCCATGAGTAATATTTTTGTGAATTTAGATAAAGGAAATTTGTAATTTTTTTTCCTTCAGAAAATTATCCGTGAGACATAATTATCTGAATAGTGAGCTCTAAAACGCAAAAATTTCTAATTTCTTTGCGATTCTAAGTTATTAATATCTTAATAAGAGAGACGGAAAGAAAGTGCAAAGTAAAAATTGTAAATTCTATATTCCCATGATAGAGACGTGTTGAATAAATGAAACACGCCATTGTCAATATCATGTTGCAAATAAATCTTTATTTAAGATTAACTTATAACGGAAGAGGAGAAGTATTTGTACTTATAGTTTAGATCATTGTTTTCATGACATTAAAAATATTTTTTTTTGTACAATTTTGTGGTTGTTAATACAAAGTTGGAATTTACTGTTGCTCAGAGTTCCTTGCTTGAATTTGATAAGCTCTTTGTAAACTTTTGAAAATAACTAATAGAAATAATTAGTTGTCTCCTCAATCATTAATTTTATTTCTGATTTCTTGATCTTGTTTATTACTTTTATGTTTTAGAGGGGAAAAAACTTTCAATGAGAAATAATTTGTGAAGGAACTAATATAATGAATTAATCTAATTATGAGCATTTTTAAAATGTTTTAGATGCATCTGTTATTAGAAAATATCAATTTATTTGATATCAACTCACTAAATGAAGAAAACGTTAAAGATATTTTAACAGAGTTTTACCAGAAAAAATTTTGGCTCCAATGTGTCCCACTTGTGGAAATAAAACCTCAGCAAATAGAGATTACAGCCGAAAATTAGGTTGTGGATGTGGATATGTAAGGAAAAAAAATCAGTTGAAATGCTCGGGAAAGATAAAAAAAAGTTGAGCAAATGTACAAATAATGGAAACGTTTTCATGTATTTTATAGATTTTCGAAATGTTAATTTTTAAAAAATATGACACTCACGCACACACACACATAAATATTTGAAAAAATTGAGTTTCATACTAGGATTTTAACTTTTTAATTAATGATATGAATTTTTTTATAATGCGTATACGGTTATTTATGTGTGAGCAGGGCATTGTTCCTATTTGATAATTAAAAAGGTACTTCAGTGTCAATGTATTAGTTCAAAGCCCCATGAGTTGAAGTAATTTTGTATTTAAGTGTTTGTGCTATAAAAGTATTTGAAATTATAGATGACAATGAACAATGTAAATATGCATGAAAATTATGCAGGGGCGTTTGTGCTCCGGGGATTTTGAACTTCGATACCCGGAAATTCCGGGGATCGTCGTTCAAAAGGAAGTAGGAATAATAATGAATTATTTATTTTGATCTGGGTAATATTGTTTGCTTTGATACTTTGAAAGCAGAAAACGCAAGGTCAGTGTGTGTGGTGAAAACTTTTCCTTTCTTTCTCCAAAGGCAGTGATAATGCGTGAAAAGGGGGAAAAAACTTCTTTTTTGTTCTTTCCTTTTTGCGAGTTATGACTCATTCCCCCGGTTCTCGGACATTCTCTTCTGGATTCTTTTCGACGAGTAGGCGCGGCAGAAAAAAAAGGGAGAGACTTCGTTCGACCAGATGTGCGATCACGTGACTCTGGGTTCAAAGGTCTTATCTCTCCTGGCGTGGCGCCAATAAGTAGAGAAGGGGGATTTTTCGCCGTATTAAGCTATTTGTCATTGATCGCTTCGCAACTTTTTTTCTCCGCTGTGTAAAATTTTCGTTTCGTTTATTGAAATATTTTTTTATTTATGTACTCAAGAGAATTTCACTCTGAAATTTCTCGATATAAATAGTGATATTTTACAATTAGAAGAAGGTGTCCGGAATGCATTTAGGTGGAAATGGATTGAACGGAGAGATGGCAATGGGGATACAATCAAGAAAATAAATGTTTCTGGACAAGCATATTGTGTTTTTTGTAACTCACTGCTGAAGTATGGTGGGGAAGGATTCAAGGCTTTCACAAATCATTCTAAAACTGTGACGCACATAAAATATTCAAAGTGCATTAGACATTCAATGACTTTAAGTAATTATGCTAATTCAAAAAATACTGATGACTTACTGGAGACTGATGCTCGGCCATTGGATGAATGAATGAATGTAGGGTTTTATGGCGCAAGAGCCGATTTCGGCTAAGCTGTGCTCGGCCATTGGATATAGTGACAAGAAAAGCACGCCAAGAGGTATTAATAGCTTCGTTTATCGCCGAGAATTCTCTTTCTTTCAATGTAGCTCCCAATTTAATTGAACTCTGCAAATAGTTGAGCCGCGATCAGACGGCACTAAACTCGTTGGAAATGTCCAGGACTACTGCATGTTATAAGATGAAATATGGGCTCGCAAAAACTATTAAGGAAAATATCATTAAAACTTTAAAGGAGACTCCATTTTCTCTAAATTTGGATGAAAGTACTAGCAATGCTCAAGAAAGTATACTGGCAATATTGGTGCAGTTTTATGACAACAATCAAAATGAAGTTGTAGTTCATCATTTTGCAACTCTAAAGATGGAATCTTGCAATTCAGAAGCTGTTTTTAAAGCAGTTGTTAATACTATTGAAGATAATAATATTCCATGGGCAAACTTAATTAGTGTATTAATGGACTCATGTAACACCATGCGTGGAAAAAAAGGGTGTTGAAACCAGACTACGATCAAACAAAGCACCCCACTTATTAGATATTGATGGTGGCACATGTCACACAGCTAATAACTGTGCAAAAAAATTTGCTTCATGTTTTGATAGATACTTAGAAGATTTGTTTGATGATATCTATTTTGATATGAAAAGCTGCAGTAAAAGAGAAAAATTTTTCAAAATCTGTGAATCCCTTGCCATTAAAAAACTTAAGCCCTTGAAGAGACCAGACCATAGGTGGGTGTACATTTTATGCGTTTTAGAAAGAATCAAAGATCTGTGGGATGCTCTTATTGCATTTTATTTTCACTACTTGGATAAAACTGATAAAGGGGATTATTTTTCTTATGTTGAAACTGTATACAATAAAAGAAATATTTCTGCAGCTCAGAAAAAAATTGTTGAAGGGGTGTATTCTTGCTTGCATTCCCAACAACTCACAAAGGATGCTTTAGCTCGGAAAAAAAGAATACTAAATGGGTTATTTGTTATGCAAAACAAAACTTTATTGCATATGGCATTATATTCAGCAGTATTACCAGAGTTCAACACATATACTAAATTATTTGAAACAAAAAAACCAATGCTTCATTTAATACATTCCAGTATTTATAAATTGATGGCAAAATTTTTCTCTTTTTTTTATGAAGCCAGAAAATATAGAGTGCACATCTTATAATGATTTATTAAAGGTTGATGTCACAAATCCAGAATTCCATCTACCTAGCAAATTAATATTTACTGGTGCAGAAGCTTCCACTCTCCTGAAGAAATTATCAAAAAATCATCCAATAGCAATGAACTTTTATAATTAAGTCATCCAATACTTCATAATTGTAATTTTTTATCCCCCCCCCTTCTCGAAACTCCAAAATGTCGGCAGTAAGTTCGTAAAAGTTTCAGGGGATTTTTTGGGGTCCCACAAACACCCCTGATTATGCCAAAAAAAAAATACAAAAAGTTAAAACTTAAAAAATTATTTTTTTAAAAAAAATTCTGTGTGATTAAAATTATTCATTCATAATAAATTTCGTAATCAACAAAAAAAATTTTAAGTTTCGAGATTTTTTTTTATTTTTATATAATATATGTATTAACCACACAAATATTTTGAAACAATGTTATTTTATTATTTTATAGATATATTTTTTTCAGGTGAACCCAACATCAAACACTTTTTTCCGAGTATGTAAAATCTCATATACTAGATGTTTTCGTATTAATTGTATGTTTTGTCATCAAACTGCGAATTAGTTTAGTCTTGGAACAATTGAATATGTTCCGAAGAAGAAGAGGATAACCAGAGATAAGTTGGGCTACGATTGTAGACATTTACTCTAGGCAAAGAGAAGTAGCAGAAAACATTGGATCTCATCACCATAAGCTTCTTGGAGGACCAGGTGAGATAACAATTTCCTCTGTAATAATTTATATTACCGTTGCATTTTGGAACGTATTTCGGTTAAAGTATGAATTGTGTTTCAGGAAGAACAATTCTTTTAGGTAAAAAAAACGAAAACTATGAACCAAGTTGTACTCGGAATATATTGTCGGTAAGATATTAATACGATTTTTTATTTATTTTTAGATTTGAAAAATTAATGTTATGAATAATATTTCTTATATTGCAGGGACGATAAAGAAGGGCTTTTTCTTATTCATGGGGAAAAAAAGAAAGATGTTTGGCCTCGTATCGCTAGGCACTGCAATCCAGAGACTTCAGTAATATGTACGGACAGCGTAACTCAATATCACAATGTAAATAAATTATTCAACGATGTATTACACAAGACAATGAAAGACAAAAAAGGGGAAATTGTCAATAAAACTGATAAATTAAACACAATAAATTGAAAACCGGCATTTTAAAAAATCAATAACTGGTAGAAAATCCGAAAAGACTGTAAGACAATATATGGCACTGCATTTTTACCGTAAGACGCGACTAAACACACTGAAGTCTCTGGACGCAAAAGTGCAAATGTTTTTAGAAGATATAACTTTGGTTTTCCCAGGATATGGAAAAGAAGGCCTACAGTTGAGAAAAATTGAAGCTCCCACAGTCGAATCCGAGGGCATTTCTGACATGATGCCAAAGACTTTTAATAAAAAATTACCAAATGGTATTACATTTTGTATTTAAAAAAATTGCTGCCATGAGATAATTAGACTCTTTTAAACAAAAATATTATTCATTTCTTTTAGCCTAAAGTGATGAAGATGAAGTACCTTTTGTTGATGATGAGGACGGAAATCCCAATTGGGAAGAGTTTTAAAGAAGGACTTCTAATAAGGAGAAAAAAAGGTAAACATTTATTTACATACTGATGACGTATTTTAAGAAGGTCCATTGTTTACGAAATAGCTTTAAATTTGAGGAAATAACCACTGAAAATGTTTCAAGATCAACTATCTCAGTTGGAATCAATAGCATTTATCAGTGAGTGAGTGAGTATAGTGTTTAATGGCGCAAGAGCCGATCTCGGCTAAGCTGCGCCAAACATTTGTTTTAATTTCCATAAAAATTCTAAAAAAATATAATCTGATATTTAAAAATTGACATGAAATAGAGCATAACACAATATATAATTCATTAAAATTGTATTTTAAAAAATTCTTTTCTTTTCTTTTTACACGATTAAAATACTATAAAACGAGTTTAAAAATTTCGAAAATAATGTAAAAAATGACTTTAAATTTGAACAAGTTATTTACAAATAAAATTTTATATAATCAGTCTAATTATTTTTTCCGATTTCTTGTCGGTGTCATGTAGTGGCTAAAACCAGTTTCATAATGGCTATCCATCAATTGTTCACTGACGTTATAGAGTATCACATCCTCATCTTCTGAGGTGTCATTTTAATTTCGATTTCTTGTTTTTTTGCTTTTGAACGCTTTTTCCTACCTTTAAAATTTTGCTTCAAACTTTTTGCTGCTTTAGATGCAGGTATCTCTGTATCAAGTAATGGTATAGATGGAAGAATTTCAATTGGTAAGGAGTTGGATGAGGAAGCAGATATGTTGGATGACGTTTCCATAGGGCTGAACATATTATTCGTGGTGGAAAGCACGGCAGTAGACATAGGAATAGGTGGCTGAGGTTCTGACACTGTATCTACTATTGAAGAGGCAGCAGGCAAGAGGTTTGTCTGGGTTGACAATGATGTGGATATTGATGTATTTCGTTTCAAGAGGGATGAAGTTGGTTGAAGTAATTTTATAGGTGGACAAACTATTTTTGTTATATTTTCATCAGTTTGTGTGGAATTGCTTACAGTTATAAATTTGGCAGCCTGAGCGTAGGTTTGAGATGGTTGTGGGGCTATTAATTTTCGGGCTTCTGCATATGATATATTTTTATTAGATTTAATTGTTTGTATTTCTTTTTCGATCTTCCATTTAGGGCACAGTTTTGAATCGGAGGAATGAGGCTGTGAACAATTAACGCATTTCTGCTCCAGATTGCAACCTGTGGAAGGATGTCCAAAAGTTGCACATCTAGAGCACGTCAATTGCCCACGGCAGGAAGTTTGCGAGTGTCCGAACCTCTGGCACTTAAAACAGCGCAGAGGATTCGGTATGTATGGACGGATTTTACAATTTAAATAACCTGCTTTTATATTAGTTGGGAGTTTCGGGCTATTGAATGTTAATATTAGATGTTTTGTAGGAATAATTGTACTATATTTTTTAATTGTAATTCTCCTGACCTGGATAACCCCCTGATCAGAAAATCCATCAAGGATTTCTGCTTCAGGGGTGGTCAACAGGTCAGGTTCTGAAATGACACCTCGACTGGAATTTAGTGATCTATGAGGACTTCCGGTTAACGGGCAATCTAAAAACGTTTTGGCCAATAGGAAAGACTTAGTTTGTAAGGCAGATGTAGTTTCAATAAGTAGGTCTGTGGGTCGTAGCTTTTTAGCAGATTTCGGATCTCCTCCTATTCCTTTTAGTGCTTTCTGTATAGCAAATGGTGATTTCAGGGACATTTCATTATTTGGTAGTGACAAGATTAAAAAGCGGGAATTAGTAGCAATGGTATCTATGTTTATGTTGGGTAAAACGAGGCTTTTACCCGGGCACGAAATTTCAGGATCCATGAAAGAGAGATTGTATTCATCCTGGTGTGCCTCCACCTACCATGGAGTCCAACAAGGCAGGCAGTGTGCCGGTCATCTTGCAAAAACCAGGCATGGCGTTTACCTGGAGTACACCCAGAATATAGTACTACAGCATCAGGGTGAGGATCTAATGGGTAAACCCGCCACCCCTTATCTGCAGCACTAACCCTACAGCAATGTCTCTCCGAGGACACCGGAGAGAAGTATCACCAGCCGATTGACAGGAGCGGGCTCACTCCTGCCACCCGTCTACAGCGAAGCGTGGGCCAAAGGGAACGCAAAAGGTATCCCCATGACACCATTTTCCTCCTTACGGGACGCCGCACACGGCAAACACGCGGGTCGGAAAACCAACGGAGTTAATAAAACAATAATAATGTCAAAAATAAAAGTAATCTCAAAATGAAACCAAATTAACCCAATACACCAATGAAACTAAAATAGGCCAATACAAAAGGATAATTAAACTAAGTTAATAATATTGAGTGATGTAATACATTTAAAATTAAAAAATTTATTAATAACATGTTTTTTTTTTTAATTACAGATCTGTGGTCTCGACGGGAAAAGAAAGAAGGATTTAATTGAATGACAAGAAAGAGGGTCGAAAATAGAGAAAGACAACTAGGGTATCCCGGGATTGTGAAGCCCGTGTTTACCAAAGACAGTGAGTGAGTGAGTGAGTGAATGTAGGGTTTAATGGCGCAAGAGCCGATTTCGGCTAAGCTGCGCCAATCAATCGTTAAAATATTAAAAATCCATTTAAAATACTCAAATATTGTTAAAAGCTCACACAAAAAAATAAATAACAATCAGATTTTGGTGGGGCACACCCCACCAAGTCAGATAAGGTTAAAACAGTTGAGAAAAAGAAAATCGAATATAAAATATTTTAAGTAAAAAATGCTAATAACAAGTTTTTGGTGGGGATTACCCCCACCAAGTCCGATAAATGTGATTCAATCACGTCCCTTCCGGTGCTTGGTCGGAGTTAAATATTTTTTTTCCATTACTTCGTCCGCTTCTGCTTCGACATCATATATGAGCATGTCCTCTTCTTTTTCTTCTTCGGAAGTCTGTACGGGAGAACTCTTTATCGGTATATGTGGTGCCATTTTTATATGTATTGCTGTTTCGTTTAGTTTTTGTAGAAACTTTTTCCTTCTTGTTCGTTTTTTTGGATTTTTCTTTTTTAAATATTGTATTATAGATGCCGAAGGGGGTTGAGTACAGGAATTGGATGTGGAAGCGGATATGTTTGATGAAGTTTCCATAGGGCTGAACATAGGGTTGGTGGTGGAAAGTATTGCAGCAGAAATAGGAATTGGTGGCTGGGGCTCTGATACTGTAGTGGCTATTGAAGAGATTGAGGGCAAGAGGTGTGCTTGGGTTGAAGATGATGTGGAAACAGCAGGAGTGGATGTTGGTATATCTGGTTTTGGGAGGGATGAAATTGGTTTAAGTAAATTTAAAGGTGGACATTTTATTTTTGTTATATTTTCATCGGTTTGTGTAGAATTATTTACAGTAGAGGGTTTGGCAACTTGAGCATAAGTTTGAGGTAACTGTGGAACTATTAATTTACGTGCTTCTGGATATGAAATATTATTATTTGTTTTGATTTCCTGTATCTGTTTCTCTATTTTCCATTTAGGGCATAATTTAGAATCCGATGAATAAGGCTGTGAGCAGTTTATACATTTCGGCTCTAGATTGCAATCTGAGGAAGCATGTCCAACAGATGCACATCTAGAGCACGTCAGTTGTCCACGGCAGGAAGTTTGTGAATGCCCGAACCTCTGGCACTTAAAACAGCGCAGAGGATTCGGTATGTATGGGCGTATTTTTCAGTTCAGGTAGCCGGCTTTTACGGATGTGGGTAGTTTTGGGCTATTGAAGGTTAAAATTAAGTGTTTGGTTGGAATAATATTTGCATCTTTTTTTATTGTGATTCTTCTGACCTGTGATTCTTCTGACCTCTGGTCGGAGAACCCCTCGAGAATTTCCCCTTCAGAGGTGGTCAACAGATCAGGTTCAGATATGACACCGCGGGATGTATTAAGAGATTTATGTGGGCTTATATTTACAGGAGAATCGAGAAATGTTTTTACAAGTAAGAAAGACTTCGTTTGTACAGCAGAATTCGTTTCGATAAGTAGATCCCCGGATCTCAATCGTTTTATAGATTTCGGTTCACCACCTATTCCTATTAAAGCTTTATGAATTGCGAATGGAGATTTGGTAGACATTTGATTATTCGGCATGGAAATAAGTAAAAATCGTGAATGTGTTGCAAATTGATCAACGGTTAATGTGGGTAAAATAAGGCCTTTACCCGGGCCATTCTGCATAGGATCCATAAGCGTGTAAAAACCTTCATTCTGGCGTGCCTCCACCCACCACGGAGTCCAACAAGGGAGGCAGTATGCCGGTCATCTGGCAAATACCAGGCACGGCGCTTACCTGGAGTACACCCAGAATATAGTGCTACAGCATCAGGGCGAGGATCCAACGGGTAAACCCGCCACCCCTTATCTGCAGCACTAACCCTACAGCAACGTCTCCGAAGAGACTCATCACCAGCCGATTGACAGGAGCGGGCTAACTCCTGCCTCCCGTCTACAGCGAAGCGTGGGCTAAAGGGAACGCAAAGGTATCCCCAGAACACCATTTTCCTCCTTACGGGACGCCGCACACGGCAAACATGCGGGTTGACAAACAACGTTGTTAGTAAAACACAAATATCAAAAATACTAAAAATATCAAAAATACAGAAAACTAAACAAATGAATCCAAATGAATACTTTGCAAAATGAAACTAAACTGTTAGTAACAATATGAATTACATAATTTATTTAAAAATAAAGAAAAGTTTAATACTACTCATAAGTATATAAAAAATTTTAATCTGTGGTCTAGACGGGAAGAGAAAGAAAGAATGAATTGAATGACAAGAAAGATAGTCGAAAATAGAAAAAGATCACTAGGGTACCCCGGGTTTGTGAATCCCGTGTTTACCAAAGACAGTAAACCCCTTGGGTAAAGGAAAAGATCACTAGGGTACCTCGGGATTGTGACACCCGTACTCACCTAAAGAAGGTGAGCCCCCTGAGGGGATAGCATTTATCAGAGAAAGAATTGTTGCCCCCTACACAGGAGAGGAATTTACAAATAATCAGTGGTCTGTCACTGAACGGGAAACACATCAGAAAACAACCGCAGGATTCCTTTTTAATACTTGTGAAAGCAACACAATATCTGTTCACTTTTAAAGCCCCCCTTTCAACAGGTAAGATGGTGAAATCCATCTGTCGGCGAATTTATGGAATTATAAACTTTTAATACACACAGTTTCGTATATTTTCAAACCATGTCCTTTATTCAAAATTAAAAATCAGTTCTTTTCCTTTTCTACATTAGAATATTGTATTTCCCAACAGGTTTTTGTAATACACTCCCATCATACAAATCTGCATTTTGGTGAATAATTTTATGTTATTTAGCCTTCATGTTAATTTATATTTTGTATTATAAGACATTTCTGCAGCTTCTATCTTTCTTACAGGGTCGCCGCCTAGTTCGAATCCTGTGTGTGTGTGACATTCATCAAATATTCTTTATGTAGAATTCTGTTGGTGCTACTTATGAAACGAAACGAAACGATGTGTGGGAATTGTCAAATGATGTTATGTGGAAGTAGAAAGACGTTCCCGCGTAGAGGTGTCTTAATTTCACTGCATATAAATTATAAAATAAAAAGCAAGAAATAATTCATGTTTTTCAATTTCAATGTGAAATAATTTAAAAAACATCCTGTAATGTTTAATTACTGTATTGTTATTTAATAAACCCTTTTAGTTTTATTAATTAGATTACATCATTATTACATTTTAAAAAATCTCGAATACAGTTTTTCGTGAAACAATGAAAATAGGGCATTTTTTTCCCATTAAGACATTTAATCTCAAAATTACACATATATCTTTTTCATCTCCTACGCATAACGCTTATCTATACTAATAAAAGAAAGAGTTTGTGTGTTTCAGCTTTTCCGGCCAAATTAAGCAACCCAGAAGTTTGAAACTTGGCATGAAGAAGCTGTAGGTCACTATGCTATTAACCTAGAAGAGTTTTTTTTCGAAATTCGTTTTGGATTTTTTTTTTAAATTCAATTTTTATGCAATTTGCTTACAAACTGCTGATATGACGTCACTCACGTATAAATTTGTGAAATTAATGTTTTGAACTGTTTTTTGGGCGATTGTTGCATACGAGTATTTTATTATAAATATATTAATTTTCGGTTATATTTTGTCGTTTTTTATTCTTTGTGGAAGAATTACAATTGTTTTTCGAATAAATTATCCTAAAAAGAATTCTTTCAAAAGTTTCTTTTTCGATTTGGCAACGAGCTTTTATTTACATTTGATTCAGCGATGTCTACCAAAGTGAATCGTGTTTTCTTAATTAAGCATAGAAAAGTTCTATTTCAGATGGTTACTCATGGATTTGCAGAAATTCCAGAAACAACAAAGTATGTGGCTCAGCTAAAACCATACGCGTCATGGCTCGTGGTTCAGTTTAGCAAACTGAAATTGAATGAGATTTTTCGTCTTACTTATCACTTGATCATGGAAACCAGAACATAAGAGATGAAAGCATACTTCTATTTCTCTTCAGGTACCGTTGCAGATTGGAGGCAATTTGTAAATGAAGTTATTCTGGATTATGTCAAGCTCAGAGAAGATCGGTGGTGAAGGTAAGATTGTGGAAGTTGATGAATCCCAATTTGGGAAAAGAAAGTACAATAGAAGACATGCAATGGAGGGGCAGTGGGTATTTGGAGGTGTAGAACGAGGATCAGGTAAGGTCTTTTTAGTAGCAGTGCACAACCGAACTCGTGCAACTTTAGTGAACACGACACGTTTCATATGCATTCCGACAAATGGAAGGCATATGAAACATTAGGACGAGAAGGGTTTGATCATTTAACGGTAAACCATAGTGTTTATTTTGTAGATCTAGATACAAATTGCCACACAAATACTATAGAGGGCACTTGGAAGCATGTCAAAGATTCACTCCCTACATGTAAAAGAAAACTAGATTTTAAATTTCATTTGGTTGTGTATATGTTTAAGAAATCATGCAAACAGAAGGGAGTGGATTGTTTTAACAAGTTTTTAGAAATTGTTAGGGATATCGACTGGGATGAGAGGGTTTTAGAACAAATTCTTTAAAAGGGGAATTTAATCAAAATTTTTTATCACAATCTATCTTGCCGACAAGTGATGACTTTGGTAGTTGTGTGACAATTTTTCATACATGAAGTGCTGCAAGATAAGTTAATTCTATTTATATTTATTTTATTCAATGTAAGCAAGAAAGATTATCCTTATATTTAATTTATGACATTAATTTTAAAGTTAATTTGCTTCAATATGTTTGAATTTAATATGTTTCTCTTCTAGGCTTATGGGCAGTAATTTAGTTTTCTTATCTTATTACTTTAATTTTTATGTTAATTTGCTTAAATATGTTTAATTTTAATGTTTCTCTTCTAGGCTTATGTAAGTAAGTTAGTTTTCTTATTATTTTATTTTATTACTTTAATTTGCTTTATGTTTAATTTTAATATGTTTCTCTTCTAGGCTTAATGATGATAAATAGAACAATTTGTTCATTACTATTCTGAATCACTTACAAAAGAAGATTTTTATTCTTAAGTTCAATGCAGTATTGATACAATAATCATTAACTACTTACATATAGAGCTATAAAAATTTATCCTTTCACTACTTTTTTAGTTTAATATTTATGTAGGAATTCTCTCTCTCCTATTCTTAGCCCTTCCCCCCCCCCCAAGTTAGAAAGAATCCCGCCATTCATTTTCTTATAGTGGCGGCGGGGTAGGGGAGCGAAGAATCACGTGACAACTTTGCCAACATTTGCACGTGTTTTTTATTCCCGTGTTAAACCTATACACTAAGTTGTTGACATTCTTGTGCTGTAATTTTATCGAATTAAAATACATGATATATTTTAGTTTTTATATTTGTTAGGAAAAATTCCTGTTTTATTCTTATTTATTTATCTAATTAGGTATTCGTCCCCTCCAACTAGTGTTAGATAGTATATTTATGTATAGCTCTCTCTCTCTCTCGGGATACACTTAGATTAGCTGCTAGTTATTTTAGTTCTTAATTAATTTTGCAGTTCTTTATTTTATATTTTTGCGCAAGAATGGCTCACAGTATAGGAACAAAACCCCTTCTTTTAAAAAATTTCAATTTATGTAAAGTTCTCCGATATAGCAAGAAATTTTCCAGCGCCACTGGAAATCAAAGTGCCACTACCAATGTTAGGAAAGGATTGAAACTATATGAAACCAAGTTTGTAAGCACCATATCGTTTACTGAGCCTGATTGCTCAGTGAATGATTATTTCTTTATCACAGGCGTTGTCAAAGCAGAGATAAAGAAAAGAGTAAAATACAAGCCATCTGTTCAGATCAGAACAACTTCTGAGGTAAGTTATAAATTTTCTGTATTAATTTAGATACCTTTTGAAAGTATTATGATTGCATTGGGCTATTTATTTACTTGTGTTTGCTTTAATTTAACTCATTGTTTTGAAATACAAAATAGGTTTTTAATAATATTAAATAGTTTTTTAATAATATTTACATTGTTATTTATCATTGAATTATAAGTTGATTCTAAAAGATTGAAAGTAATGGCAGCTATTCAGATTTAGCAGCTTTTTAAACATCTGTAAAAGAAATGTAAAAATGGGCAAATTTATATATATATTTTTAATAGGTTCATTATCAATGATAAGTTTATAATTTGAGTCTTATTTTTTAGAGTAGCATTGAATATCAACTACATTGTTTTCTATTGTAATGAATATACATTATTAAGCTTTTGTCATTATATTGATATTGCTATTTATGAGTAAGTCTTCTAATTTGATTCCAACACGTTAAATGTAAAGGCAAGTAGTGCCTAACCATTTTGAAAAAGAAATGTAAATTTTTCAATTAAAACTTGAATTCAATGCGGAGTAATATTATGTTTACATTAAGATTCTCACAAATTTTTACTAATTTTTCTGATAAGGCATATTATTTTTAAATCAAGTACTTAATTATGTGTTTTTATATAAAATAAACTGTTAATTTTCACTTTTTTTAAATTCTCATGTTCATAATTTAATTATTTAAATTTTAACTTATGGTATTTTGATGAAATAATTGAATTTAAATTAAGCCGTAAATTAACTTGGCACAAATTTTCCAATATTTGTAAATCAGTAGATAAAAATGGTAATACTGAAAACTTATATAAGTTTACGATCTTATTTTAGAATTTATTTCTTTAATATTTAATATCTTTTTTTTAAATTTTAGGTTATAAGTGCAGCATGCACTTGTCCTGCTGGGGAAATATTTTTTATTTGTAACCTTTTTTTCTAATCACCCGTCATAATTATGGATATTTCAGAAATCATTCTGCTCAAATGAACAGCAAACGTTGGTGTAGTGACGCTGTGAATACATCTGTCACAGAAGAAAACAAATTAGTTTCTAACATCAGAAATAAGCAGTTATCTTATCCTTTGCCACATATCCTTTCTCTTTATCAATGGCTTGCTTCAAATGAACTTTTGAAAAGGTGTGTTAATTGCAGAACCCAAAATGCTAATGAAAGTTTGTACAATATGATTTGGTCAAAGCATCCAAAGAAGCTATTTGCGTGTAAAGACAGAGTTACACATGCCGTAATGGAAGCAATTTGTGAATTCAACAAAGGGACTCTACGTACTGTGAGAGAGAGACCCAAAAAGCATTACATATACCTTTGGGGAAATGTTCTCATGATCTTGGTGTGATGCTCGAATCCCGTAAAAGATTATTTAGAATCAGACGGAAAAACACCAAACACCAGCATGCACGCAAATTGATAATATTTTAAAAAGAGAAATATTAATTAAAAAATGGAAGGAGAGTTACATATAAAGCAGGATATTTCTGAGGTATTATAATACTGTATTTTTTTAATTTGTTTTTGTAAAATGTGTGCATGTAAATATTTTATATTAATAATTTCAGTTCTTTTCATCATATGTTTTTCATACAAATATATCATTTAAATATTATGTGAAGCAAAAGATTTTAAAACTTCTGTTACAACAGAATTTTTTTTTAAAACGTTTTCTTGATATTTATGTGCAATTATTACTGTGTAAATTTTTTTCATTTTTTAAAATTAAAATTTTTAAAATTTTGTGAAAAATATATGCAAAATTACACCTCATTGTTTTATTGAATATAAACATATGAAATGCTTTTATGAATTGCATATTTTATAACAGTATGGCTTACTAGTGTCGGATATTTGAAATGATCCTGTAATTTTGTGGTTTGATTTACCAACCAATACTATAAAAAGTTCTTAAATTTTTTCTTTTGTACTTAAATGCCCGTTCTTCACACGGGTGTGAATTTATGTATATCAAACATGTTGTGAATGAATTTTCTCATTTTTCCCAGTATTTACAGATGAAAAGTTACAATTTTCTATAAAATATATTATATTTACATCAAGTTTGTTTACCTACATTTAAAATTCAAATTAATAATTTATTTCATTGTCGGTCAGTTCTTTGATGAAAATGAATTTTATTTTTACAATAAATTGCATATAAAAAGACTTAATACATATAAAGATATCTAAAACGATTCTAATAAAATATAACATTCTCCATTTGTGACTGTCTGATTTACTTAGTAATTATCTTTTAAAAGTGGAAATTTTTTTAGCAATGACTCTTTATATATAAAGAGTGAAATTAAATTAAGTACTTGTAATTAATTTTATTAATTAAAGCATATTGTTAATTAATTATTTATTACTGTTTTTTGTTGACAAAATCCGAAGAATCAATTGTTGTCTTGAGGTATGATACGAGTTGGGGGACTTTCGACGATGGAACCCCCCACCCCCGAAAATTTTTTGTGTGTGCATCGCTTACGGTGGTATTCTCAATTCGCGAGTTATCCCTGAACCGGAGGTAACTCGCAGATTGACGAAACATCATTAATCTCAATTGCGGATCGCGCCAAATCCGCGGAGTATTCATCCAAAGGTTACTCGCCGATTCTACCCGCCGATTTCGGAGGGTAACTCGCGGATTTCACACTCGTGAAAGTGTTTGTAAACAAAGAAGCAGTCCGACTGCTTTGATTTTTTTCTGCTTGAGGATTTAGAAACATTGGAAAGTATTGAAAAAAGGTCAATTTTCATTCCTGAATATAGGAACAACGACTTAAATGAACTGGATGAAAATGATTTCCGTCGAAGGTATAGATTTTATATAGGTACTATCGAGACACTTGTAGAATTACTGCGTACAATGTTAGATTCTGCTACTGGCCGAAATCATGCTTTGACTGCAGCTGAGAAAGTTCTTGCGGCTGTTCGTTTTTTTTGTGTTCGGTAATCGTCAATGTTGCTGACTTACACGGCGATCCACGAGCAGAGCGATTACCGATGTTTCAACGGCTCTTGCAGGATTACGACCACAATATATCTATTTGCCACAAACTGAACATCAAGGAATGCAGGTGAGTTTCATTCATGTTCAGTGAATTTATAATTTTGTTTCGTGACAAAAATGTCTATATGTACATTTAACGCATAAGTTTTTTTGTAAATAAATATATATAGTTTTTATCTGAATCACTTGAAAAACCAAAATTAACTCATAACATATTCGTAAAAGATTAAATATGCAAAACTTTTGATTGTTGACATTTCCCTAATTTCGTATTTCTTGAGTGAGTGTGAATATTAACGTCGCACTGTTTAGGCTCGAACTCATGACATGCCTGTCATGATCCGATACCTTGACGACTGGGTTACCGCAGCCCTTTGTATTACTTGAACAGCCCGTAGAAAAAAAATTTACATTGCATACACATGGAATGACATAAAATATATAAGCACAGAGAGAATATTACTCAGTAGAAAATCATACATGTAATGAGAGTGCCCCCATAGCATTCATAAGAAGGTCCAAGAAATTCAGAAATATTTTCTTGCTCCAACCGTTATCATTGAAAAGTTATGCAATAGAGTAATGAGTTTCGTAACGTGTTAACAGGGCTTTATTACTGTATGGGCGAACTGGGCCTCAGCCCGAAAACTATGAAGAATGTATATTAACATAAGCAAATTTATATTTTAAAATGAATTCCTTGCTTTTTTTAAAATGAAAAGCAAGTATTCTGAATTACTAGTAAAATAATCCCTGCTTCTAAAAAATTGATCCGCTTCTAAATTTTAATGCATATTTGGAGTTATTTGATTATTCAATTTTGTTTCCATTATTAATAGTAGGGAAAAAGCATGAAAGGGCAATGCTTGCATTTTGGAGGGGGGAGAGCGTTGCTGGCTTGCACACTTATCACCATAAATGGTGATTTCATGTTAGTGTACAGTAAAAATATTTTTAATTCTAATAATACATTGGCTCAAAAAATTTGCTGACAGATTTTACACCAATTATCAGAAGTCATTATGATAAACTTATACTGGTTGATTAGTTCCTGATTATTTTTCCAAATCCTGTGTGACACAGGATTTGGAAAATTCACCATGGGTTTTGCGTTTGTTTTCTCGTGCTCATCACACAGTTCCTGATGCAGTTAGGATCAGTGATGGTTGTTGAGTCATTAAATACCAATCATCATTTTTTAGAAGTTTATCATAAATTTGTGTTAAAATAAACTGATTGTTTTAAACAATAAATTGGTCAACTAATTTAAAATCAATCCCTTGTAATATTGAGATAATTATTCTAGATTTCTCAGCCAAATGGTTATGTACAACGCATTTTAAACTGAATAGTTCACAAATGGTTATCCCTATTGCATCGAAATACTGTAATGTTTATGTAACAAGAAAGATAGTTGTATGTAGTTCTTACTGTTTCTGTCATCAATTTTAGTCGCATCTTTATGCATTACTTCACAGATCAGTCAAATATTCTACATAGAATTTGGATTCACTGGCGTTTACGGTGCTCTGGATTGCTCGCTAATCAAAATCCTAAACCCTGGAGGAAGCTTAGCAGAGACATTTAGGTGCCGTAAAGGATTTATTGCATTAAATGTACAAACTGTGAGTGATCCCGACATTTCCATACATAACATAGTTGTGCGATGGCCAGGAAGTACACATGACTCTACAGTGTTAGACCACTCTCTTACCTCAGGGCACATTTAGAAACAGAAATACCAAGCAGTTGCCACCTATTAGGAGATAGTGGATATCCTCTGCGATCTTACCTGACACCTTTTCTTAATGCAGTTGGAGCAGGTCAAGTGAGGTACTTAGGGTTTTTTTTATACACCTCTATTGCTATTATTTTGTGTCTTATTTTTATGTAAGAGAAATCATTTTTGTGTGTAATATGATTATACATCTAACTGAAATCTTAAAAATAATTCACAATCTCCAGATATGAAGATTGAAAATATAATAGAGGTCCTGGAGGGTGTATTCCACTTCTATGCACTCCCATAATTGGCAAAAATGTAAAATTAAAAAATTTATGTTGTCATTCATTTTAGGATTTTTCCAAATCTAATGATATTGCTACAAAGTTAGTTGTATGCTCAACCCGTGGGCAAAAAATGACATTTATGTGTCCCACAAGGTGGTAGAATTCAAAAAATTATTTTTTAAAGAAATGTCTATTTTGTAGTACTTTAGTCAAAATTCTTGTTTTTTAAGAAGTGCTATTTATAAAAATCTATGTGCATTTCATAGGTATAATGCAGCTCACGCACGAGCAAGAAATGTCATAGAGAGACAATATGGTGTATGGAAAAAAAGATTCTCTTGCATTGACACACCATTCCGATGTTCGCTGGAGGCTGCACAAACAGTTATTGTTGCTACAGCCGTGCTACACAACCTTGCTCTTAGTTTAGGTGATTATGAGGATGAGGATTCCCTTCCACTGTAGCAAGATGAAACTATGGTAAACCATAGCCAAGAACATGGTGGAATAACCAAGAGAAATGCAATTGTTGCAAATTTTTTCAATTGATTTATTACGAGGAAATGTTTTGTAAATAATTTTTTTAGTGAAAACATTAATTTTTGAAATAAATACATACTTTTCAGGGAGAGCCTTTTTTCATTGAATTAAATTACAGATACAGCATTTATGTTCATTAAGTTTATTTACAAGAAACAAATATGTACATTAATTTTCTTTTTCTAAATCAAATTTAATTTTTTTGTTTAACAGATTATAATGCTCTAATTTTGCCTTTAAGACTTTCATCTTTAAAAAGTGTTCTCTTTTTCGATAGGTCAAGGTAGCTCTATGCTCTTCTTCCCTAAATTGCGCTATTTGTTCGTAATCTCTTTCCACAGCAACTTTCCTTGCATTGGCTGCTTCTGCTGTTTTAACAGAAGCATTCGGCTTGCGCTAGTCTAGAAATCTAGTCTACGACCAGAAATCCAGTAACATCGACCTTCTTCCGTGATGATTTGCCCCATATGTCTGAGCGTCGTCGACGGTTCCGAAACGTACACTTTGATCGGATGCCGACACACGCTTCACTCGAATTGCTTGAGACAGTGGATCGAGATGAACAAGAGTACGTGTCCGTACTGTCGCCGCGAAATGCTGAAAAAGGATAAAAGTGTCATTGCTGACGTTTCCGACACGACCTCCGACATGGATTCTGACACGACCTCAGATTCTGACTCGGACCGATCGCTGTAAAAAGCAGGCGAGGCCGACATTCGGCGATGGATGCTCTCATAAAATATCACGGTAGGATTGAATCCAGGATCCCCTCCCACTGACGAGAAACAAATTTTATCTTACGGATTGATCGTCCGCACGCCCCAGGGTGAGTGAGTGTATGGTTTAATGGCGCAAGAGCCAAAATCTGGCTAAGCTCGGCCAAACACTAGTTAAAATAGTAAAATTATAAAACAGCTAAAAAATGTCGATAAAATCAGTTTTCACAGTAAATTGTTATGTACAAAAAATGTTATATAAAAGTAAACAGATCTTAAGGAGAGGGATCTTTCCCCTCAAGTCCATAAAATATGATTGTGAGAAAAATCACTTGCGGTTCTTGGTCGGCGTGAAGAGGAACGATCCAGGGGTAAAGGGGTGTATATATGTCTTCGTCTACGTCATACATAATTGTATCTTCTTCATCTGATGTGTCTTGTACAGGAGTAGTTTTCCTAGGTTTATGGGTTGTCATTGGTTTGCTTGATATTGTAGCGTTTGATATAGTCTTGCGAGGACGCCTTTTTTTATGAGTAGACTGGGATGCAGAAGGTATAGTATTGGATTTAGTGTTAGTAGTTTCTAGAACAGGACTTGTTTCAGCTGGTAAAGGTGTAAACATTGATGCTGTTGATGAAGGAAGTATTTTCTTGGATGAGGCAGATTTAACAAAGGTAGACAGACTATTAGATGTGGCGGGAGTATTATTTATTGAAGAAATAGGGGGTTGAGATTCTGATGATATTGTAGCTGCAACAGAAAATGTAGATGGCAGGAGGTGTGCCTGAGTTGAGTTTGAGGATTTGGTAACTGGAGGAATTCTGGGACACACTGTTGGTTTAGGAACGGATATTAAAGGTTGCAATAATTTTAAAGGAGGGCATACTATTTTTGTAATTGTTTCATCAGTTTGGGTTGTTGTGGTTGCAGTTGAGGATTTGACAGCCTCAGTTGTCTCATTGTTTGAGATATCTGTGGTACTATGGATTTGCGTGCTTCTAAATAGGAGATATTTCTATTAGTTTTAATTTCTTGTATTTGTTTCTCTATTTTCCACTTGGAACATTGTTTGGAATCTGATGGATGGGCGAGTGAACAATTAACACATTTTGGCTCTAGAGTGCAATCCGTGGAAGAATGCCCAACGGATGCACCTCTAGAGCACGTCAGTTGACCGCGGCAAGATGTTTGAGAGTGACCAAATCTCTGGCACTTAAAACAGCGCAGAGGATTTGGTATATAAGGACGGATTTTACAGTTCAAGTAACCTGCTTTTATTGTAGATGGCAGTTTTGGACTATTGAATGTTAAAATAATATGTTTTGTAGGAATTATTGCAGTATCTTTTTTGTGATTCTCCTGACCTGGATAACACCCTGATTAGAAAATCCTTCAAGGATTTCTGCTTCAGGGGTGGTCAACAGTCAGGTTCTGAAATGACACCTCGACTGGAGTTCAGAGATTTATGTGGACTAACAAGAAGAGGACAGCCACAAGAAAGGTTTTAGCAGCTAAATGACACTTTGATTGAAGAGCAGAATTAGTTTCGACTAATAAACCACACGATCTCATTTTTTTTACTGATTTCGATTCACAAATTCGTTGGAGAGCTTTGAAGATAGTAAAAGGAGATTTACGGGACATTTCGCTGTTTGGCAATGATAGTATAAAAAAACGTGTATTCTTCGCAATTTCATCAATGGTAAGTGGTGTGGGTAAAACGAGGCCTTTACCCGGGCACGAAATTTCAGGATCCATGAAGAGAGAGATAGTATTCATTCCGGTGTGGCTCCACCCACCACGGAGTCCAACAAGGGAGGCAGTGTGCGGGTCATCTGGCAAAAACCAGGCACGGCGCTTACCTGGAGTACACCCAGAATATAGTGCTACAGCATCAGGGCGAGGATCCAACGGGTAAACCCGCCACCCCTTATCTGCAGCACTAACCCTACAGCAATGTCTCAGAGGAGACTTATCACCAGTCGATTGACAGGAGCGGGCTCACTCCTGCCTCCCGTCTACAGCGAAGCGTGGGCCAAAGGGAACGCAAAGGTATCCCCAGAACACCATTTTCCTCCTTACGGGACGCCGCACACGGCAAACATGCGGGTTGACAATTAACGTTGTTGGTAAAACACAAATATCAAAAATACTAAAAATATCAAAAATACAAAAAACTAAACAACAAATGAATCCAAATGAATACTTTGCAAAATGAAACTAAACTGTTAGTAACAATATGAATTACATAATTCAATCAAAAATAAAGAAAAGTTTAATACTACTCATAAGTATAAAAAAATTTTAATCTGTGGTCTAGACGGGAAGAGAAAGAAAGAATGAATTGAATGACAAGAAAGATGGTCAAAAATAGAAAAAGATCACTAGGGTACCCCGGGTTTGTGAATCCCGTGTTTACCAAAGACAATAATCCCCTTGGGTAAAGGAAAAGATCACTAGGGTACCTCGGGATTGTGACACCCGTACTCACCTAAAGAAGGCGAGCCCCCGAGGGGGGACACTCCTGGGAGTATGTCTGTGATGAAAGAGGGGCTAATAACTTTCGGGCTTCTAAGTAAGTTATGTTTTTATTTCTTGTATTTGCTTTTCAGTTTTCCATTTTGCATAAAGTTTGGAATCGGCGGTATGGGGTTGAGAGCAATTAATACATTTAGGCTCTAGAGTGCAATCTGTAGAAGAATGCAACACAGATGCACACCTAGAGCACGTTAGTTGGCCGCGGCAGGAAGTTTGAGAATGTCCGAACCTCTGACACTTGAAACAGCGTAGAGGATTCGGTACATAAGGACGGATTTTACAGTTTAGGTAACCAGCTTTTATTGTGGAAGGAAGTTTCGGGCTATTGAATGTTAAAATTATATGTTTCGTAGGAATTATTGCAGCATCTTTTTTAATTGTGATTCTCCTGACCTGAATTACACTCTGATTGGAGAATCCTTTGAGGTTTTCCGAATCGGGGGTGTTCAATAGGTCAGTTTCAGATATGACACCACGGCAAGTGTTCAGAGATTTATGAGGACTTATTGATACGGGTAAATCTAGAAAAGTTTTTGCGAGAAGAAAAGATTTGGTTTAAACGGCAGAGTGTTTCAATTAATAGATTACCGGATCGCAGTCTTTTAATAATTTTAGGTTCACCACCTATTCCTACAAGAGCTTTGTGAATAGCAAAAGGTGATTTAGTCGACATTCCGTTGTTCGGTATAGAAATTAGTAAAAATCTCGTATTAACAGAAATCTGATCAATGGTTAGGGTGGGTAAAATAAGGCCTTTACCCGGACACATCAGCATTGGATCCATAAAAGAAAACGGAAATTCCTCCTGGCGTGCCTCCACCCACCACGGAGTCCAACAAGGGAGGCAGTGTGCCGGTCAACTGACATTTGTCAGGCTCGGTGCTTACCTGGAGTACACCCAGAATATAGTACTACAGCATCTGGGCGAGGATCCAACGGGTAAACCCGCCACCCCTTATCTGCAGCACTAACCCTAAAGCAATGTCTCCGAAAAGACTTATCACCAGCCGATTGACAGGAGCGGGCTCACTCCTGCCACCCGTCTACAGCGAAGCGTGGGCCAAAGGAAACGCAAAGGTATCCCCAGAACACCATTTTCCTCCTTACGGGACGCCGCACACGGCAAACATGCGGGTTGACAAACAACGGTGTTAGTAAAACACAATACGAATATCGAAAATAAAATCAATAATAAAGGAATCAAATTAATGTATCACAAAATAAAAACAAAACTGTGTTAATAACAATATATATAAAGAATATAATTTAATAACAATATATATATAAAGAATTTAATAACAAAAAAGAAATTTTCGATTTTAAAATCATGTATATTTAAAAAATTTTAATCTGTGGTCTAGACGGGAAAGAAGGGAAGAATGAAAGTAATGACGAGAAAGAGGGTCGAAAATAGAGAAGATCACTAGGGTATCCCGTGTTCGTGAAACCCGTGTTTACCAAACACAGTAAACCCCTTGGGAAAAGGAAAAGATCACTAGGGCACCTCGGGATTGTGACACCCGTACTCAGCTAAAGAAGGTGAGCCCCCTGAGGGGCATGAGTGGCCAGATAGAACCAAGACGTCACAAGCGGCGATCGGACTTTTAATGCAGCGGTTCTTAACCTATGGGTCGCGAAGCATATTTTTTGGATCGCGCTGAGTCGAACCAAAAAAAGTAATACACCAAATAATAAGTAATACCAACACCTCCTAGAGGAGTTATTCCCTAATACAATATTTCGGTTTTACCGCTCTTCGCGAATGGCCTTCCGGAAGTGACGTCCAATTCCTGTCTTGAGGCTTTCTCTTCTAGTAGGTGTTGGTAATACGCACGCCATTGCTTTGCGTGCGCGCACTCAGTAAGCTCTCTGTCAAAACTCGTTTCTGCGTATTGTGTTGTGAATAACAGTGAAACGTGAATACAAGCATTTTAGAAACAAATTTTGTCTTATTATTAATAGTGGAGTGATCAATCTGCAGTGCGTATTGTAAAATTGTAATCACCCTAATAATGGCAAAACGTGAATACAAGGAAGCATTTTTAGAATTAGGTTTTACTTGCATTTATGATCGAGGAGTGAACAAGCCGCAATGCGTGTTGTGCAGTGAAATATTAAGTAAAGAATCGATGAAACCGAACAAACTTAAGACATTTTGATGCAAAACATAAAAAAATTTTCCTTTGAGGGAAAAGATCGTACTTTTTTCGAAAGAAAAGAAGCCCATTTAAAAAGACAGCGTTTGGATGCGCCAAGTAGTAGTGGTTTTATAAATTCTGCCAAACAAGCTACACTTGCTTCTTTTCATGTGGCTTGGCATATTGCAAGACAAAAGAAACCCCATAATATTGGTGAAAAACTTATAAAAACCTGCTGCCATTGACATGGCACGTATCATGTACGGACATGAAA
>BMAO01009060.1:0-80652 GCA_019973975.1 Trichonephila clavata | reverse complement strand
ACCGTTTATGTTATTTTTTTGTAAATTTTGAACCATTTTTTCTCATTTTGGTAATAATAATTTCTTTTTATCTCCTTTATTTTAGGATATTTTTCTTAAAATGGTAGTAAACAAATCTAAAAACCACAAAAAAATCCCCATATCTCCTTTTTTTTAAAAAAGAAGTTGTCGCAAGTAGTCGGATACTTTAAGTAAAATAAAACTTTTTTCATCTTTCTATTATAATAATTAGCCATCTTTTCTATTGTTTTATATGTAGCACTACTACACACATTCACTTGGTACTATTTCATGTCACGTTTCCGTATCTCTGTTTACGTAGCACTAAACTGTTTTATGCCCCACTTTCACCACTACTAGTTAACTATACATATTTTTAGAATCCCTACGATATATTTATAAATTTCCTTAAAACTTACTAAAAGGAACTAAAAAGGGATTTGTACTTACGGAAGATTTATTCCAACTATCTCTTATTTCTTTCCTTAGACCTTAATTTATTCTACTGCAGTTCGATTCGAATGCCTCCCTCTGTGGAGGAAACTGGGCGTCAAAATTGCTTGCTGTATTTGGTATCGCTTATATGGTGCAGCGCTAAAAAGTGATACCAGCTCTTGGGGAATGTACTAGGTCTGGAAAGGTTCAAAATACCAACGCGCAGCCCTATTAGAAAAAAAAGTTCGGTTGGAATAAATAGGCAGAAAAAGGACACATAAATGTCTGTCGATGAATCAATGCGTGTAAGTTACATACTCGTGAAAATTGTACAGATTTAATTATTTCCATTGTAATGAAAATAATTTATGTTACGCAGTTTCTTTGCTTTTCTTTTTACAAGTAAAAGATATTATATTACTAATTTCATCAGCGATTTGAATCAACTGTGATGAGGCAGATTAATTTAATATTTTCATGTGCGATGTCTTTGTGAATGACAATGTTAATTAATTTTATTTTAAATGACTTTTTCAATTAACAAGTATAAAATTGACTGTTTTGTAAAGAAAGAAATACGTGCCTTAAAGTGGTTTTAGAACAAAGGACAGCAAAATAATTGCCGTCTACAGAAAATATAGCAATGTATTTGTGTTAAATAATATAATACCGTACTAAAAATAGACAGTTCATTAACATATCATATGCATTACATTTTTAAATGTCATATAGCTTCAATTAATCATTTCATATTACTATTTATTGGTTTTATTAATTGTTATATTATGTAATTGAAATTAATTTCCCCCTCCTAATTGATTTAGAATATAAGGTAATAAAAAGGGAAAGAACAACCAAAAGTAAGAGACATTGAAAATGGGTGCTCGAAAAGTATGACTACGATTTCAAATATTAATTATGAAAAAATAATAATAATAACCAAGATATTCACTTTCAGTTTTTTTATTCATTAAGAAAATATCAAAGTTTTTTTAATGTGCTTTATTGCACGATTTATAAGTGCATTAGCTGTGCGCAACACGCCAAGTCCGTACAAGATTTCTATCCACGTTCTATGAATTATTACAGGATCAAAAATCTAAATTCCCTCTGTAATTTGATTTTTTCCCTTAATACCACTAATTGAAGATTGGTATACAATTCTTTTTCACGTATCTCATCAAGAAGTTCAAAGGTGCCTATTCTATAGATCTCAGTGGCTGCATTATTAAACTGACTTATTCTTTCCATCCATATCTTATGGAGAAATTTTTTTTCATCCAAACTCCGGTGGGTGGCGTCGCATTTACGCAGTACATGTGCTGCAGATTTAAATTCGATAAACGGTTCTACAACTTACATTTGTTCTTGAAGTGAAGTCATTTTGAAACGATAATGTTTAAAAAGGGACATTTTACGCTACCTAATTTACAATTCATTTAACAGAAACTTTAATATTTTCTTTACTGGACATTAAAAAACGTTAATGAAAATCTTTGGTTTGTTTATTTTAAATTAATTTTTGAAAGCGTAGTCACAATTTTCGGATACCCAATATATACTTTAAAACGATATATCTGTTATCGAGAAAAACCTTAATCGTCTGCTAAAGAACAAAATATTTACTTGGCTAAGACATGAGAAAAAAAATAACCAATAAGGACATTGGGAAATTTACAACCTATCATGAGCAATTGAACCTTTAGTGGAATAGTGATTTGTTGAAAATAAATAATTTCTACACTGAATAAACAAGCAGAAATATAATTTTTGTATTAATTTTCATTAGAAAACTATTACAAAAATGTATTTAGCCAGGCTGAAAAGTTTTTAGCCAATTCACAAAACTGAATTTCCTAACGAAATATGTGTCGTTTAAGAGTACATGGATGATCAATTAAGCTGATTTAAAAGATTAATTTACTTCTGGAGTATATTAAAATGGATTTTCCAATAAAGTATTAATTTATTATTACGAAGTATGCCTTTATTATTTTGTTCAGGAAAACAAAACAAGTAAAAATCAAATATTTTATTTATAAAATTTGAAGATCTGTAATATTTATTAAACAGATATAAAAAGTTTTATATTATTTGCTTCACAAAAATCTAATGTTATAAGAGTTCTGTACGGAAATAAATTTGTGAATTGTTAAGTAAAAAATTCTAAGACTGCACTAGAAGGCAAGGACGATAAGAAACTTAAGCATAAAAACAATTAAAGAAAAATAATTGATACAAAAACACAGTTTGTGACATTTTTTTTATTGAAGGAGGAGTAATTTTTTTTAAAAAGTTGAAATAAGTTATGTAGCTCTAGAATTAGAAATAAAGAAAATAACTGAAGCATTAAAATACATTGAAATATCAAATGTATTTAAAAAAAATTTATTTATTATTCCTTTTATATAGAAAAGAATCCTTTTTCATAAATCTTTTTATTCAGAAAGAATTTTCAGAGTTTTCAAAACAATTCTTATTCTGAAAACTTTTACCAAAACTATTTACGCAGATATTTTATGTTAGGAATATTCTTTAAAATTTTGCTTGGGACAGAACTTCCTCTTTCATACGAAATGAGTTGCGGAAACTTATCGCAATTAAATTATAAAAGGAATTAGGGCGTAAATGACTTTGGGATTCTACTGTTCGCAGATTTCATTTCTTCTTTGTGAAACAAAAGAAACTAAATTATAATGCAATGGTTTTTTAAGGTAATGAACTCTCAAAGATAAATAGATTTATCATTTATAAGCGAATATCAATGATAAATTCGATTAATTAGCGAAATTAGTTAAGCTCTGAAATGCAGTGAAAGATAAATGATTATTTTCCACAATAAAGGTAAAATTGTGACATTTTGCACCTATTTTGCTTTTTTCTCCACCACGTTTCTCGTATATGCTGATTTTCAATATTCCTATAGTGTCCTGTTTCATATACTGCATGAATCGCATTCGGCTTTCGGTTATCCGGACAATCGCGTATCCGAATGGTGTCCGATCCCATTTCGTTCTGATAAACGACGTTCTACTGTATATTTATTCTAAAGCACCCTTTCATTAATGAATCTTAGAAATGCATTACTTTAATCGATTAAATTTAATTTAGTTCGTATCGAACCAAAGTTAAAAGATTTTTTTATAACTCAAATATCTTTCAAAATCAGTATCTAAGCAATGTGCCATTTTTGAAAAAAATTTTCCTAAAATTGAAATCTATATCTTAAAAACTCCTTTTCTTTCGATGAAATCTGATATAAGATTAAATAAATTTCACAATAAATTTTATAGCATAAAATCAAAATTATCCTTTTTTGGCAATAATGTTTTTACTAAGTAAAAACTTTATCGTGGTATTTTTACTGTTTGCACATTGAAGCATTTGTGCTAAAAGAAATAAAAATTAAGTTGCACATTTTTCCAACTTTTATTTAAACAACAGATCAATTTATGCAATATTAATTTTTTCTTATATCTATTCATTTGTAAAAATAAATATGATGAAGCTAAAGGTTTCCCAAGATATGAAGTGATTAATTGTTTGGATATTTTTATTGTTTTTCTACATAGATCCCTTTAAATAAAGGGATATGATTTCCTTTTTCCTGGCCGAGTGAAATAAATTGGTCTGCCGCACTTTCCGCGGATAACTTGTGTACAATGAAACTGCAGCCTTCTTTGTTTGAAAAGAATATCGGACAATTTTTCCAAACTAATCTGTGAACAGAAAAAATATAGAAAGTGAAAAACTTATTTTCGGATAGAACGGATTTACCTGCTGGGTCCAAAATGGTAAAGATGATGGAGGATTTTAGTAAAAAGAAAACAAAGTATTATTTTTAGGATTGATTTTCGCAATATTCGTCAACTGTAAAAAAAAGAAATATATCCACATCCACCATTCTTTGATTTCTACGTTTTCTTTCATGCTCTATTTTTTAAATTTTCATTACTTAACTCAAATTCCCAATAATCAAAATGTGTCATAACTTTACTTTTAATTTTTCTTTAATCTTATAATTTTTAATTATTTAACAAATATTTTTGCTACCTGTTTTCAAGCAATGACTTTTGCAGGAATGGGAGACCAATAAAAAAGAAATATTTAATGTAGGAGATATTTGAATCTCTATTAAATAAGTATAGGACAAAGAGAAACAGTGCTACACTTACTCGTGAAAAATTATTAACTTTGATAGTAGAAGTAAAATGTGCTAAAATAGCACAGAAAAAGGTACTACTTGACTGTTGGTTACTGCAGCATTAAAATATTCTTGAAGTTCAAGGAGTAGAAAAGTAAAATTGTGCGTGTACCAGTACAGATGCAAATCCTCATGTGTTATTTGATTGCTCAAGTGGCATGCTTTTTTATATTTTATATGAAACGTGTTTTTGTTGGACATGGTGGTAGAGACCGCATTTTTAAAAAAAAAGGGGATTGTTGATATAAAAACATTACTCAGAGTGACATAAAGCTGATTTTTGGTTTTTATGACTCTTAGTCAGCAAAAACGAAATATTGGAAAGAAAGGCATTGTAGTTAAGTGCATGGTGTTTCCTCAACTGAATTCAAGATGTCAAGTCAATCTCATAGATTTTCAGTCTCAACCCGATGTAAACTATAAATTTATTTTAGTTTACCACTATCCTTTGACGAAGTGCGGCGTTTTAAGATCTCTCCAAACAAAAAGGGCAAATGAAATCACAATGCATTTGCTCGATATATTTTTATTATTTGGTACGCCATGCGTACTGAAATCCAACAATGGAAGGGAGTTCTGCAATAAACTTATAGACGACTTGAAAAAAACTTGACCGGAACCTAAAATCAAACAGGGCAAATCCAGACATAATCAGAGTCAAGGTAGCTTTGAGAGGGTCAATCAAGACGTTAAAATCATGTTAATAACTGGGAGGCAAGGCAACCAATCTACTTCATGGAGTCATGGCCTGAAATTTATCCAGTTCATGAAAAACAGGGCACTTCATTCTGATATAAAGAGCACTCCTTACATGGCTATGCTTAGCTGTGGACTCCAGACTCCAGAGTTGAACTATCCAGAACTCCCATTCTATGAAAGTGTTTGCTACAGTATGAAGTGAATAACAGTTTAACAGCTCTAATCGCATGTTCCAAACATAAAGATGATGATGCCTTTACCAAAGAAGCATCTCTGAATGAAGATGTAGAAGTGCCTTTCGAGCTTTAGGAAGCCCTCCGAATAACACTGTAATATTGTGTCATGCTTTCAAAAATTTGCGAAAACCACTTATTTTGCTGTAAATGTGAGCAGCCAACCCATGTTCCATGTTCAGAAGTCTATTACACGAAAGACAAAATTGAACAAAAAGTCTGTAGCTTGTGTCTAAATAAAATCAATATCGAGAAAGAAAGACAAGAAGCTAAAGAATGTTTGGAAATTGAAGCTAAGTAAATGAAGTTATCTGAAGGCACTGCAGTTCCTTTTCCAGTTTTTGAAGTTGATAGAGGAAGAGGAGACACTAGATCCTTTTTAGCTATTGTTATGAAAAATACAGGGGAAGGATTTTTCCAATAAATAACAAAAGATAGCTGAATAAAGAAATGGTACACTAGATCTCAGTTCAGTAAATGAGAGCGAAAGATATTTCCCATTGAAGAAGTTTCGAATACTGACACAAAGCATCGATCTGTTGCAACAGCTCTAAGTTTCTGCACTGGACAAGTACTTAAAAAGTTCTTGTGTAAAAAATGGGAAATAGAGTAAAGAGTATGCTTGTTTCAAAAATAATATGCATTGTAATTCAAAGTGTCATCGAAGCAAATTTTGCTCTAATAAATAAGGAAAAGTAAAATGAATGTATTTCATAAAATTTGAATTAATATTATTTTGTATTTTTGATTGAAAATGTTTACTTCAAAGCAACTGTTTTTCTTCCCAGCGTGTATTTTTTGATAATATTTAAATAACTATTTATATATAAATGCACCATATTCTTTTTCCCCCTTTCTTTTTAACTAATGTTAGCAATATGAGCAACAATATGTTATATCATCTTCTTTTCCTTATTATTTACCAATTAATCATCCGCAATAGGGATAAAATATATTTTTCGATATATTTTAGTTATTTATGGTCAATTAACCTATAGAATAACTTTGAAATTGTTTATTTTTCACTTAAAAAGTCTATCATTAGTTAAATCATAGAATAACTAAGTAAAATATGGAATTTTTCATCTATTAAAATACTTTAACTGATTTGTCTAGTTATTTCATGAAATACTTAGTCATTCTATGTAATAACTGAATTATACACTTTAACGGTAACATATATATGCATTTAATCCGTAATTTGTCTAAGCGAATTTAATTTTAAGGAATTTAAACTGAAAAATTATATTTGTACATGTAAACCCTACAAAGTAGTTATATTTGTCATGTAAAGCCAGGTATTAGGATTTCTTTAAAAATATTTATTGTTTTCCCACTTTTAGAAGAATTTACACGTACAAATTTTGAAATATAAATCTGTCTTTCATTAAATTTATTCAGCATTGTGCTAAATGAAAATTTATCGAAATCCGCATTTCTACTTTTTTTATCTTATATATTTATTTTACCCGAACATATTAGTACTAAGGATGGATTTCTGTTAGATAAAACTACATTCTAATTAAGAATATTTTTTGAATATTTTTAAGACTATGCCCCTTTCTAAGCTTCAAAGCCCTCAAAATAAGGATAACAGTATCGCTACGATTACAGAACTAAGTCCATAGATATTCTTACTTGCGGAAACAGCTGTATCTAAGATCATTGCTAACTGTCCGAGAATCTCAACACATAATGGTGCCATCTGCTGTGCTTAAAATATGTTCCAGATGAAGAATTTGGAATTGCTTTCATACGTAGCTCCGAATTTTCCTATACTTCTTCAATACAATAGTGAGGGAAAATGTATTTCATATTCTGAACAAATGTATTTCTTCATAACAAAAGTAGTGAATGAAACAAATATATTTATTTCACAATAGAAGTATATGTTACATAAAAGTTTATTCATCCACAACAAAAGTATTAGAAACCAGTAAAATATATTCTTTTACAGTTGAAAAATATGAATGTATAAAGATGGAAGTGATAGATGTATGAATAATATTGTTTAGATTTCTTCTTTTTCATATACGGAATTTCATAAAAACTA
This sequence comes from Trichonephila clavata, assembly GCA_019973975.1. Classification (NCBI taxonomy): domain Eukaryota; kingdom Metazoa; phylum Arthropoda; class Arachnida; order Araneae; family Nephilidae; genus Trichonephila; species Trichonephila clavata. The sequence continues at coordinate 73,028 of BMAO01009060.1, read as the reverse complement.
AAGTGTGAGGAATTTTATAAGGTGTTAAGACAAAATATTCTTTGTTTTAGTTAGTCTTTGAAATTCTTGATATTTTTTCTTGTTCTTACGATATATAAATAAATGTCTCAGATATGAATTACATTAAACAAGAAAGATATTTAATCATAGATATGAATCTCGATAGCTACAAATACTAAAGTGTTTAGTTATTTTTTATAAGAGGTCTTTTTCTGACATAAAATCTGATACATTTTATAAACGTATGCAGAAAGGTCCTACATTATGAAAAAATTTATGATTTTACTAAATAAAATATTTTACTATTCATTACCCAGATTCCTAAATGAATGTAAATTACAACGTTCCATATATGTCATACTTTGTTTTGAAGTTGAACGTAAATTGTTTTATTATGAACGCCAAGCTTTGTATAAAATAAAATAAATTTTTCTTATTACTCTGATTCAAAAATTTTCTCGAATCAAAAAAATTATTTACTCAGTTATAAAGATTGAAAATATTTAATCTAAAAAATAGGAAAAGATATCTTTTTATTTAAACTAATATTGTATAAGAGTATACAAACGAATAAGAAAAAAATTGGGTAATCATTTGCTGAAAATAAAAAAAAATGGATGTTTTTACATGAAATACACACATTCAGACATTAATGGAATACATTTTATTTTATTATATATTGAATAATGTATGAATCAAATGTAAGATCATTTAAAGCCATTTAAAGTTTCGTTAAAGTATCAAGAATGATATAAAATTTATAAATAATTTAATACATTATTTTTTTTTTATTTTCAGCCCAAAACATTTGTTTTTTTTTTCCTTTTGCAAATTTTATACTGTAGGGGTACGCTATAAAGAGACATCTGCTAAAAAATAAGATAAAATCCAAAATTTAAGATTTTTTCAGTTTTTTTTAAAGATATTAAACATTGATTTCACAAAATTCCAATTATTTTCAAAATGTGCTTTAAATATATGCACGTCACTATTGCATTCCCATTCATTTTTTTCTACTAATGATATACATTTTTATTAATTAATGCTGTTGGGTCTTAATTATTTTTTCCTTTCTAAATTGAATCAACTAATCAGAGTGAATAAATACTTTAACAAAGTGGTTAGCATTATCGTTCTAATGCTGGTTGAGTTTTATTGAATTATTTATCAATTAGCAGATGCCCTTTCGAATAAATAAAAGTGGGAATGCAAGAAATAGAAATAAAAATGAAGGATCATTTCGAGTTGGAAAAAAGGTTCTTCACGTCACTTGAAGCATAGCATGTTTTTTATGATATCATTAATCAGATTAATTATTCAAGCCACAAGATATCATTTCATTATTTAAAAAATGTTAATAAGAAATTCATCATTTATCTTTAATTTTTATATTGTTCACAAAAATTGGGACACTCGATTTGAGGTGCAAGTTATTTTTAATGTTTGTAGATGCCTTAAATTAAACTCTAAATCAAAAAGGTCATTCAGCTTACGTCTTAAAATATTTTATGAGAGTATTAATAGTAAAAGAATATTTGACAAAATAGCATTCGTAATTTTTCTTTAAAAGTTAATTATGAATTCAAAAGATAGTGATTCTTACATATGCGAAAGCAAGTGATACTTTTATTTTATCAAATTAAACAATTGTGATACGTTTTCTGTTTTCCTTAAGTTTTATTTGAAGTATATTTTAACTATAATTTTCTCATGGACATAAAGACATTAAAAACAGATTTTTCTATAAAATATATATATATTAAGTTTTCAAAATAATATGTAAGCAGATTTAGATATTAAAAATCCTGAAAGTATATTCAATTGGGGAATCGCAAGCATTATTTCTTAACATGACTTAACATATTTTAGTGCTAAATTATATTTACCATGAAATTCGGCGTATAACGCGCACTTTTAACACTAAAAATACGATCAAAAGTTACGGGTGTGCGTTATACACCGGGTATAAGAGTGAGAGCTTTAAAAATAAAATAAAAATGAGCATAGAAAAAAATTAGGCTTCTACAAATATCGAAATATTTTTTATTTAAAAGAAATGACAAGCCTAATGAACTTAAATGGCTGTAGTTCTAGAAGTATACTATTTTTTCCTATACCTAGGAGTAATACCAAGAATAAATGACTTTAAAACATAAGAGCATTGCATATGAAAATTTAAAGTTTCTTCGTAAAAAAAGACGGTGTGCGTTATACGGCAAGCATACTTAAAAATTTTTAAAAATTCAGCTCAAAAGATAGGTGCGCTTTATACTGCGGATTTTACAGTAAATAATGTATTAGATATGATTTATGTAATTTAAAATAGATAATTCTCCAGATGTTGAGTGCTGAAAAATATCCAATTTTTTGGGGATAGTGATATGCATGAAATATAAATTTTTAATCAAAATAAAACTTATAAATTCAACAATTACTCAAGTTATTTAAAAAGTTGCTTAAGTTTCGAAACTTGAAAGTTTATTCCATTTCTAAGTGACTAATTATTATTCTGTGAAATTCTTGCCTTAAATACTCATTCTGCTCAATAGTTTTGTAAATTTCGATATAACATTTACAATACGGGCAATAAAAATACAACACTAAGAAGAAGTGACCAGAAAACTATTCAAATTGCAGGATAGTTTCACTTCATTGAGCAAAGTAAATTTTGCGAAGTGTAGAGATCTTACACACATGTTGATTAGAATATGAGGGAAGGAACTTACAGAATGGGTAATATCTATATGCCATAGTATCTTCTTTCAGGGAAATCATGGTGATTTTTTTTATCTCAGATAATACAAATAGCAGAAAATGATTGGCCTCTTCAGTATACAGAAGATTTTTAAAGAGGATATATTGATCACGGTAAGAGGGCAAGTTAGTCCATGCATCAAATCTCAGCTGATACCTACTTATAGTCGTTCACACACACAAGTGCATTAGCTTTGACAAAGGGTGTGGGAGGGACACACTTTATATCCTTCCATGACTATCAGAGTTATTTGATAGATATGGGAAAGCCCATTTATGTACTAAATATGAAATCATTTGGTTTGATTGGGGCTAATCGACAGACGACAAGGATTGCACATGGCTAATCACACACATATAACATGTAGTGCGAGGTGGCAACAACGGACCGCCTTGCAACATCGAAAACACTAAATCAACAATTAATATCTGTTTCACAACAATTTGAGTCATTCCATAACAATCTCAGTCATCTGTAGCAAAGATAGAGCAAGCAAAGCATTTATTGTTGCGAACTTTTTTTTACTTGTACATTGCAAGCATATGAGACTACTAAAGCATATTAGGTCACGTCCTTGTGTTTTCAAATTAATCAGTTCAGAAAATCTACCGTTGTATCTGAGTTGACCGCATAAAGCCGAGAAAGATGATGATCGATTCTTACGTTAGGCGTTGTCATATTACCTTATATTGCGGTTTGTTTGGAGTTTATTCTTGTATTTTTCTTTTTCACATTGCTGGTGCACTTAAAGACCACTTACCGCTACGCCTCTGAATTTTCTTATTATCGTAGCTTACTTTCAATATGGCTTCTGGCCATGTTTCAATATGACAATGCGAAAGACAGAACTCAATAAATCTATATTCCTCAACAGTTCAATGCATCTCGGTTCACCCCTTTTATTAATCAATCGTTCATTGAACGAATGACAACAATTATTTGAAAATAATAGGCACATTATATAGCACTAGCTATTATGCGCAATAAACTTTATCTAGATGTAAAAGTATTGACGGACGTATTCCAAGATCACTTCAAGAGTCTTTTTCTTTCAATGCCATAGTGTGACACAGTAATGATTTCCAACCAAGGCGGTTACAAGTATTAAATGTTCTTGAGTTGAATAAAGTTATTATTTCAATAATTATTTTTGATAGCATTCTTTCCAATAAATTTTCCTTTAATATGGTTTATTTCTTACAATGGTATATTATGGGTCTCTAAAAGTGTAATTACATTTAACATAAAATTTTGCTATACATTCTAAAATATTATTATATCTAGAATAAATCGAAAATAAAAATTTAGAGAAAGATCTTATCATTGGGGGGGGGGAAGAGTTTATACAGGAAAAAGCTCGTGTAAAGCCGGGCTGAACTGAGCAGAAAGAAACCTGTCTGTAAAGGAAATAAATTGAAAACATTTCAGAAAAGATAATTTTAATGACATAAGTATAGAAATCCCTAACATCACGCGTACACTCTCACCCGGAAGTGCTGTTATTGAGAGGGGAAAAGGAAATTTCCAATCGTTGTGCTAAATGGAGGGGAAACAGACCCATTGGACGGGACAAAGGAAGGGAAGAAATTTTTAAAAAAGGGAATTTTAAGGACAAAATATAGAAATCCCACACAAACCAGGAAATAATGGCATCGAGAGGGGAAGAGGAAATTTCCTTTGGCAAACAGTTATGCACTCGAAAAAGCCAGTGCAACGCCGGGCCATACATCTAGTAATATCTTAATTCTGTACATTGGTAAATTATAGTTTTCCTCGAAATATATTTAAATCATTTTTTAGAACAATTTGGCTTAAGTTCAGATTTTGTTCACTTAGCTCCATATGAAATTAAATGTTATATTTCTTCTAATTTTTATCACTATTGTATCTAAAAAATAGTTCCCAGACATCTGTTAAGCTGTTCCCTACAGATTAAAAGATTTAACCGTTAAATTATTCGCTGAAATTTATTCATTTCCTGAAGAATAATCCGAGTATATATCAAGTTATATTCGGGCGAGAAAAAAATGTGCTCTGATCTAACATTCTCCCCCCCCCCTAATTCTTGATATGTCCTCCCATCTTCTTCAATTCCATGTCATTCACAACGCACCCTTAATCTACTTAAGAATTCATCAGATTTCGAAAATGAGGGATAATGTCAGAGGAGAAACATGAAAAATTCAACCTCTCTCCTTAATCCCTTAATGCATTCAGATACGGGGAAATGGCATCATGTACTTTGATGTTATGTTCTTTTTTCAATTATAAGACGGGAGAGAAATTTACCGCTATCGTTATATAACTGCAACAATATTTTTCTTACGTTTTAAAAATTTATGATATAATGTATCCAACATTTATATGTAACATATTAATTATGATTTAAGACATAGGTGCTTTTAAAATAAAAGCTATTGTATTTTATTTCAGTATTAAATAACAACTTAAATATGTTACTTAATTTATATTAAAAACATTCTAGGATTATACGTAAAATTCACTTCGTACCGCCCTAAATACTTCCATCAAGTTTCTTTTCTAGCTCAAATTGCACAAATTTGGCGAAATTTTGAACCAAACGTTTCATTAGTGATATTTTTTTTTTTGTGGATCTATATGAAAATTAATTTCACAAAAGCTTTCAAAAGTATGCAAAACAAGGAGCAATACGCTTATGTCCATACATGAAATGTATGTAATATAAATTTCATTCAGTTTTTCTCTATTTATTTCCGTGTACTTCATAACAACTTACATTTTTAGTCACAGAAATAATAAAAAAAAAAACAAATTTACATGTATATGAAACATATTGTACATTGTTACGTATACTGATTTATTCCAAACTACGTATTTTCAATGTATTTTTAAACTATGATTACTGGTCTTGAAATCAATAAGCACCATTAAAAGTGTTTCTTTCCTAACAAATTTATTGTTTCCCTGTTTCATTTTCTCTAACTCATTTTTAATATTACAAGTGACATCAAAGCATTATAAGTATTTGTTTTCTGGTATATTTTCAAAACGTTCTTTGAGCATATTTTTTTCTTAAATTCTCCCATGCGCAATAAAATATTAAGTCTTCAAAGTAAAAAGAATTTTATGATATAAAAAAAACCTGATTTTAAACTAAAAAAACATAATTATCTTTTATAAATTACTTTATAAGATATTTAAAAATTCATTTTTACTTAATCTTCTGAAACAAAATCTTTTAAATAGACACAATGTTGCCTTTTGACTTATTTATTAAGAACATTTTTCTGTAAAATACTTCATGTGTAATATAAATTATAAAAATCTCAGAAAAGTGCAGGACATTTTTTTTTGTGACGTGTGGCTACGTTCATTACTTTAAATTAAATAACAGTCACGGGGAACTTTTTTTTACCTTCTTAGAAGCTATATTTTAATTAGTTTCTAATAAAGAAGATCGCAAGGAAAAAAGCATCATAGTATACGTACAATAATAAAAACTTCTTGACTTATAACATGGTAAAAGGTTGACAAATTACAAATTTCTTTGCTTAAATCCTTTAAATCTGAAAAATATGCATCCTTTATGATATTGCAACTTTATTTTATGTATAGTGCTAAATATATATTTTTGCACCTTTATTTCAAAAATGTACGTGAATTTCAAATTTCGTAGTAATTATTATTGCAGAAAGTTTTATTTTAAATTATTGTGACGGATACTGTCTCTTTGACTTTACATTTTTTTCTTTGATTCACAGATGGTTGGAATTTATGCTTTTTTTTCATGAACAACGCAGTTGATACTTTCTTATTAATAAAGAAAAAGTGTTTGCAATTTAAAAATGTTTCAGAAAACCAATTAATAATACTTTAATACACTTTCCAAGTTTTACCATTTGTGCAAGCAAATGTGATGAAAAGGAACCATTATGTAAAATTAACCGTGCACGCTATCTATAAAAACTAATTTGACTTAATTTAAAACTAGTTTTTATAACACAACCTTACGGTATTTCAACCCAAAATGTCTAACTGATTGTCTTAGCTCTTTCCAAGAAAAATAGAAGGAATAATGATGAAATTTCATCATAACTTATATTTTAAAGACAGTTGTAAGAAATTTAATTATGTCAAAAGAAACAATATTAGATTTTTTTTAAAAATTCAAATTAACTTCTTTCTAAATAATTTCAACTTCGGTGTGGGTTTTTGTTAGTAGAAAGAAGAAAATAAACCACAAAAGATGCAGCAAAATTTTAACAAAAGCAAAAAAAGCAGTCGATTTTTTTCTCTCTCTCCTTTTTTTTACAAAACATCTTTTTCAAAAGAGTTATGCTTCAGCTTCCGGTGACAATTCTACTGAGGAAAATCTCATCTTCCGAAGAATGGTTTTGAGAGGAAATCTCAATTAAGAATGAATTTTTTTTTTTTTGAAATAAAAGTATGCCCCCTCCCCACTTGTAACTAGCAAAATTCTATGATGTTATCATAATTAAGATGATAAAGGCATCGAAGTGTAAAAAGGCATTTGGCTAGTTCCTTGATCAAATTATTTTCTTTAGAAAATAAAAGTGGCTAAGTTTCGCTAGACTGATAAAAGGCTTATTGTTACTTATAATTTTCACTTCAATTCACAAAAATGAGATTAACCACTGATAAGTATCTAAAACTAAAAAAAAGCTCAGAGCTTAACTTCTTGTAAAGTTTATTTTATTGTCTTGTTTCCAGCCTGTATCTTTCCCGTAAGTGACAAATAAAACTTTTAAATCTTCAGAACTGATGAATTGAACTTAAATTTTAAACTATGAAAAAAATATTCATTTCGCCAATAAAAAAATAAATATCCTCTTATAGAATAGCGTAATTTTTGCTTCTTTTTTACCAGATTTTATTGGTATAGAGAAATAGAAATATTTATCTGCGTAGAATTTTATGTATTTCGAATTAAAATAGAATATTTCATTTAATTAATTTATTTAAATATATCAACTGACTATCGACTGCAATCGGGGATCAGTTTAACATCGTCTTTTAGCATTTATATGGAAAAAAATATACTAAGGGACCATCCAAATCAACATATCTGTATTTTCACAATATCCGAAAAAAATATTTTCTTCTTTATGCTTATAGAATTTAACAACGTATAAAAAAATTGTACTTTCAATTGTGAACATTGAAACACCCACTTATGTTGTTTTTTCTGCCGTGTTACACTGCTTGTTGGAAAATAGAATTTTATAGGAAAAGTGCGTTTCTCAGCATGAACCGAATAAGATTGTTGCAACCCTAGAAGTCGTGAACATGGTCACCAGAAGAGCGATTTTATCGCCTTTGGGAAAAGCTGATATCGTCAAGAAACCATCAAGAAGTCTCTGGAATCGAAACTTCTAGAAATTTCTGTAAGGCTATATAAAGTACCTTTGAGACAGGCTGAGTTAGACGAAATCGGAATCTTCCTATGTGTAGTATGTGATAAGACTTAGAGGTTTTATTTATCTAAGTTCTTTCTAGAGGAATTGCTCTAGAGAACCATTTCTGGAGAGGTGTAAAGCTGGCTTACAACAAATACGTTTCAAATACTGTAAATAATCAGTGATTTTTCTTTTCTTTGCGTGTCTTTGCGTGTCTTCTAGTCATTTGTTTGTCTTTGTCTTTTAATAAATCTGTTATTATTCAAATAAATTCCAAGCAGTTAAAAGTTTTACCTACTTAGGATCAATTATTACCTCTGATTATAGAATATTTGATGAAATCCAGAATCGATTATACCTGGAAAATAGAGCTTTTTATGGTCTGAGGAGGATTTTAAAATTTAAACTTCTTTCAGGAAACACAAAAATAATTAATTTACAAAACCCTTATTAGACCAGTTCTGACATATGCATGTGAGACTTGGACAGTAACAAAACTGAAAGAAAATCAAATAGCATCCTTTGAGAGAAAAATATTTCGAAGTATACTTGGAGGTGTAAACAAAAACTATAGCTGGAGAAGAAGATACAATTTTGAATTATATACAATTTATAAACAACCTGACTTTAATAAACACATAAAAGTAAATAGAATGAATTGGATGGTCCATATAATTCTAATGCAAGATAATAATGTTGTTAAAAAATATTACAATTCAAGGTCACTGGGATTTGGAAGCGTGGAAGACCAAGGCTAAGACTTACAGACTCAGTGGAATCGGACTTTAAGGTTATAAGTAAAAGGACTTCGAGAATGAAGGTGAATGAGAGGTCACTGTGGAAAAAAATTTAAAGGAAGACACTGGCCCACAAGGGACTGTCTAGCCAGATATTATGATGATTATTCAAATAATTGGACTCGTTAGTTACTTTTTTCACCATGAAAATTTCTAGCAATATAATTGTATTGCAGACTCATATATTGAGTTCATGTTGATTTTAATTAAAAACTGTTTTTCTTCACGTTTGTAAAATATAGCATTGTACTTGAGTTCTAAATGCTAAATATCTAAATATTTTCATCGAAGTGAGGAAATATTTTAAAACATAATATCGTATTCACTAACGTATAATAAAAATTAAGTAACAACATTTCTCTCTCTCTCTCTCTCTGTGTGTATGTGTGTGTGTGTATGTGTGTGTGTGTGTGTCTGTCTGTGTGTCTGTCTGTGTTCTGTGTGTCTGTCTGTCTGTCTGTCTGTCTGTCTGTCTGTCTCTGACAAGGGCTGTCTAGCCAGATATTATGATGATTATTCAAATAATTGGACTCGTTAGTTACTTTTTTCACCATGAAAATTTCTAGCAATATAATTGTATTGCAGACTCATATATTGAGTTCATGTTGATTTTAATTAAAAACTGTTTTTCTTCACGTTTGTAAAATATAGCATTGTACTTGAGTTCTAAATGCTAAATATCTAAATATTTTCATCGAAGTGAGGAAATATTTTAAAACATAATATCGTATTCACTAACGTATAATAAAATTAAGTAAGAACATTTCTCTCTCTCTCTCTGTGTGTGTGTGTGTATGTGTGTGTGTGTGTGTGTGTCTGTCTGTCTGTCTGTCTGTCTGTCTGTCTGTCTGTCTGTCTGTCTCTGACAAGGGGCTGTCTAGCCAGATATTATGATGATTATTCAAATAATTGGACTCGTTAGTTACTTTTTTCACCATGAAAATTTCTAGCATATAATTGTATTGCAGACTCATATATTGAGTTCATGTTGATTTTAATTAAAAACTGTTTTTCTTCACGTTTGTAAAATATAGCATTGTACTTGAGTTCTAAATGCTAAATATCTAAATATTTTCATCAAAGTGAGGAAATATTTTAAAACATAATATCGTATTCACTAACGTATAATAAAATTAAGTAAGAACATTTCTCTCTCTCTCTCTGTGTTGTGTGTGTGTGTGTGTGTTGTGTGTGTGTGTGTGTGTGTGTGTGTGTGTGTGTGTGTGTCTGTCTGTCTGTCTGTCTGTCTGTCTGTCTGTGCGTGCGTGTGTCTGTGTGTATGTGTGCGTGTGCGATATGAAATAGATTTATATTTGTAACCTTTAAAGTAAAACTTGCATGATGTCAAATGAATGCAATATTTCGTCATCCTTTCCCTTGCTAGACATTAACCCTTCCCTTAGACCAGTGGTGGGCAAACTTTTTTAATGGGGGCCACAAAGTTTAAGAAATGTTAGAAGAGGGCCAAAATTATAGAAAAATAATGTTTTTTTAAAGCTTTTAATCATAATGTTATAAAAACATTACAGCATTAAACACAAATGTTACAAATTACTTTTTATCTTAAATAATATTTATTTTAACTTTAATTCGAAGGCCCTGACATGTTAGACGTGTGAGGCATATGGAATTGTTTTTGATTTTCCATAATATTTTCGAAAGCAGGTTCCAGCTGTGACGAAGCAACTTTCAGCAGTGCGATAAGGTGCTCATCAGTCAATCGGTTTCTGATTGAGTTTTTCCGCAATTTCATGGTCGAAAAAGTCTTTTCGCTCACATAAGACGACGCAAACATCGCCATAATTTTCTGGGTGTGAGCAATCATCTTTGGGAATTCAGCTTTCGGCAGTGCTCTATAAAAATCTAGTTTTGTGGAATTCAAGAACAATTGCTTTAAATGGGTACTACACTGCATTTCAATAATTTCCATCTGCAATTCTGGAGATACATTTTTCGGGTCTACATTAAACGGCATCGAGAAAGCATCTAGCGATGATTGAATGTCAGACAATAGGTGAGAGATAAAAAATTTTACAATCTTCTTACACGAAAATCTCTGAGCATCTTAAGTTTACTATATTCAAGCCCTTTTTTACATCGTTATCATTCAAGATAATCGAAATTCCTTCTAAGTTTTATTTCTTTGAGAAGAAAAATTCCTTCTGTGTACAGTTATCAAAAAGTATCTCAAACAATATTTGCGCATTTCTAGATAACATAAACATACAACAATTTACATACATTATCCGTTAAAATTACTATCTCTTATACTTTTGAATGTGTATGGTTTGTTTGTTTTTTACTTCATTTGTAGGTACGTTTTTCCTCTCACTAATATATTTAATTTACAAGCCCAGTGGCTGAGTGGTTAGTGCATCGCGCCTCCACACCACAGGTCCGAGGTTCAAACCACGGACTGGGCAAGGTTGACTCACCCTTTCATCCCTTAGTGGGTCAATAAAATGAGCACCAAGCTTGCTTGGGTACTTAACACAGGGAGTTTCGCGTCAGACTGACCACCTGACCGGAACATCTGCTCATGCACTTCAGATCCCAAGGTCGCGTATTCTGAGTTGGACACAGTAGGCCTTGGCCCTCATGGGCTGTTACGCCACTGAGTTAACTTTATATATTTAATTAATGTTGAAAATTGTTCGAAATTATTGAGTTATATCAAAAACTTAAATGTTTTAAACAAGATTTTAATTTGAAAAAAAAGTTAAATTCATTGTACTTATTTTTAAATTTTAATTTTGAAAAACTTTTAGAAACAAATATTAGTGAAATTGGACATTTAGTTAAGCAAGCAGAAAACATATATCTTATAGAGATTGTGCTCTTATGAAGGAATATATAAATTAAAACATGAAACAAATATTTTCCTTTGTTTAATAATGTATTAAGCTTAAGTAAATATAAATCACTTAGCGGATGCTAGAATTTCCCTTCAGCGTCAAGTATTCATTTATCTCTATCTAATTCCGAAAATAATTTTTTGTTGAAGTGTACATACTTTTAATTGCTCTTCTGTGATATGAATTTATTTCAGTAAATATATCTACTAAACTTGCAAACCTGATAGCTTAAGTAACATAGAAAGAAAATTAAAACATTTACACTAATGGACAAAAAAATTAGCGCACCAAGAAATAATGGCGGAATCGTAAAGAAATTTAGCATGAAAGTACATGTCGGAGAGATATGCAAATGATTAGAAATGCAGTGTGATTGAACATTACGCATAGCCCGTAGAGGGCGTTTAACGTCGTTCTCCATGGAGTATAAAACATGTAACTAAAGCTTGTTTGAGTGTGCTGAATCCCTTACAAAGGAAGCACTGAGGTAGACATGCCATTACGCCATTTTCGAAGACAATATGAGCAGCTGTCGCAGTTTGAGACAAGGAGAATCATCGCCATGATGGAAGCTGGGTGGTCATCTAGGCGAGTAGCTCGTCAATTAGGTCACTCTGATTGAGTTGTGAGGAGGTGTTGGGACCAGTGGATCCAAGAGATAACATTTACACAAAGACCAGGCTGAGGACGCCCTCGACAGACCAGTCGTCGAGAAGGCCACCACATCGTAAGAAATGCACGCGTACAGCCAACTACTTCATCGGCCGCCATCCAGACACAGGTAGCACCTTCACCAGCTTTTTGAACCATACGAAGGCGCCTGGCTGAAGGATATTTGGGATCGCGGAGCCCATTACGTGTGCTGCCCTTGAGGCCCACGAATCGAAGCCTCCGTTTGGAGTGGTGCCGCGCACGAGGAAACTGAACTGCAGCGGAATGGAACCAGGTCGTCTTTAGCGACGAAACCAGATTCAATCTCAGCAGTGATGACAATCGTGTTCGTGGGTGGAGACCATGTGGTGAACGCCTCAATCCTGCCTTTGCTTTACAATCACACACCGCTCCCACAGCTGGTGAGATGGTATGGTGTGCCATTGCCTACAATACACGGTCACCTCTAGTATCGATCCATGGCACCATGACAGCCCAGTGGTATGTCCATGACCTCCTGCAACCACATCGGTTGTCAATCATGCAACGGCTCCCAGGTGTAGTTTTTAGTTGATCCATGTGATCATTATTATTAAAATGAGAGGCTTTCCTGAAGTTGACATCAAAGAGGCTTCTTTTGCGATAAACAACTAACGTTTATTTTTACAATGTAATTTTAAAACTAATCTACTTTTTCTAAACAATTGCTACATAACGCTTTCCGCTCCTCGCTTCGTTATACTTCTGTTCAGTGTCTTGCTACCGTTCAGTTTCTTTTCAACAACTCCCGTCCCCCTCTCTTTTCAAGCTCGCTTCACATAGCGGGCGCTAGAGGGCGCAACATTCTCCCCACTTGAGTTTTGGAACTTCTAGGAGAAAACTCAACAAAGAACTAAACAAACTGAAAATATACTAAAAAATATCATAAGCATACAATTATCTGAGAATGATACAAAAAGACATTAGGATAATACAACAGAATTCAAATTCTCAAACTAAAACATAGAGTGAATATTCCATGAGAAAAAAAATATAGTAAATATCAGCAATAAAATTACTTCAATATAAATTCACAAAATTATAATACTAAAATTGTTCAAAAGGATATTTCTATTTCAAGTCCAAGTTAATGTCCATGGCTTTCGTACTTTCGGTGACTTCTAAAGGATACAGTCTTTGGACAGGTCTGAGTAAAGTTCCTTTGCCTGTTTTTAATTTCACCAGCCTTGTACGTCCATCTCTTCCAGGAAAGAGTTCGATGACTTTTGCTAAGGGCCAGTAAAGTCTCTTTTTATCCTCCCTACCATTTAATACGATGTCTCCAACTTTGATTTGATCAAGTCTTTTAGGGATGGATGACCGCAAAAATCCCAAATATTCGGTTCGAAATCTTTCTTTTAGTATTTGTCTTAGTCTCTGAACATATCTGTATCTCTTATTGATATTTGTCTTATCTATTTTGTCCAGATCGGGCACATCATTGTTTGGGAGATCTTGAAGAAAAAAGGATGGCGTTAAAGCTTTTAAATCGGGATCTTCTGACAGGTATGTCACGGGTCTATTGTTCATAACTGATTCACACTCACAGACAAGAGTGAACAGTTCTTCGTATGTCAGAGTTGAACGTCCTAAGTTTTTCCTGAGAAGGTCTTTTAATATTCCAATTAGCCTTTCCCAGAATCCTCCCCACCATGGGGCAGATGGATGGTTGAACTTCCATCTTATTTGGTTAATCTCAAATTCGCGTTGAATTTTTGTCCAATCAAGTAGCTTCAATGCTGTACTTAAGCCTGTAAAATTAGTTCCATTGTCTGAGTATAGAATGGATATTCTACCTCTTCTTGCGATAAATCTTCGTAATGCTTGAATAAAAGCATTTGTACTGAGAGAAGGTATTAACTCTAGGTGGACAGCTCTGTAAACAGCACAGGAAAAGAGGACAATCCAAACCTTCTCATTTGACTTGGTTATTAAGGGTCCGGCCAAATCCACACCGGACACTTCAAATACTGCTGATAGTCTGGTTCGATCTCGAGGCAGAGGTGGAAATGGAACCTCAAGGTTCTTCGTTTTTTGTCTTTTACAGATGATACAGTCTCTAATAACGGAGCTAACAGTTCTCCGACCTTTGATGATCCAAAATCTCTCTCGTAAAATTGTTAGAAGGATGGAAGTTCCTGCATGCTTGTGAACTAAGTGTTCTTGCTCAATAAGTCGTTTGATCACTAAATGTTTAGGTGGAGGATCAATGGAGCAATGAATTCAGGCAATTTATCTTCGTTGGCAATTCTGGACTTTAGTCGGAGTACACCATGATTATCAGTAAAAACTTGAAAGTTTTTCAAAGATTTTCTTCCTTCTTCATTAAAACACTCCTTTTGTGCTGAACGCAGTAGTGTTTTCTGAGCTTCCATTATTTCTTCTTGTGTTAAATTTGCATGCTTCCTTAAATTCTTAGCTTTCGGCTGAAAGCGTAATATCCATGCTAAGACTCTAACTATTTTTGAAAATTTCGAAATTCTTGTTGCTAATAGAGTTATAGTGGATTTAAATTCTATATTGCTAGCTGAGACGACAATTTTTCGCTTCTCTTTTTCAACTTCTTCTTCATTGACACTACCAAATGACTTAGGCCAGTCTTCTTTAGATTTCTTCAGCCAAGTAGGTCCTAGCCACCACTCAGATTTCAAAAGCTGTCTGGGTCCTCATCCTCTAGAGAGAATGTCAGCAGGATTTTGATTTCCTGAAACATGGAACCAGTTTTCAGGAGGAGTCAACCTTCTTATTTCAACAATTCGATTGTTCACAAACACTGACCACTGTTCTTGTCTCTTAATCCAGGTCAACACTGTTGATGAGTCAGTCCAAAAATAAGAATTAATATTCTCAATTTCTGGTTTCAGAGCCTGACTCACGGAATCAAATAATCTCGCTCCAATAGTAGCTCCCATCAATTCAAGACGCGGGATCGTTATTTTCTTCATCGGAGTTATTCTTGACTTAGCTTGGAGTAACTGGACGTTGACTGCACCATCAGAAGATTCGCATCTCGTAAATATACAAGCCGAATAAGCAGTCTGACTTGCATCAACAAATATATGGAGACTTAGGTTCGATTCTGTAGTTATTCCTAACCATCTTGAGATCTTAACATCACTTAAATAGCGTAAACCTTTCAACCATGAAAGGAATTTCCTTTTTATGTTTTCATTAACTTCTGAATCCCAGTGGTCATTGTTCCTCCAAGTTTCTTGAAGTAAAAGTTTTGGTCTTATTAAAGCTGGAGAAATAAATCCAATTGGATCAAAAATTCGGCTTGTGAGGGACAAAATTTTCCTTTTTGTTAACGTTCCGGGTTCTTCCAGTTTTAGGGATTCCGAATCAATTTTTAAAGTATCCGAGTCTTTATTCCATATCAAGCCTAAAACATTTGTACTAGAACTTGAACGGGGGCAAACATGAAGTTTGTTGCTTTCCCAACCTCTTAAGTCAAATTGACCTTCTTTCATAATTTCTGTGGCTGCCTTCATAAATTTTTCTAATTCTGACGGGTTCTTCACGCTCATAACACAATTGTCTACATAAAAACTGCTTCGTAAATCTTCTAGCAGTTTTTCAGAATATTGTAACTTGTAAGTATCTCTTGACAAATGATGATGTATGACTGCCATCAATAAAAACGGGCTGCTGGTCAAGCCGAAAACTACTCGCAGTTGTCTATAAGTCTTGACATTATTTTTTTCATCATACAGAAAAAATCGCAGGAAATTTCGATCGTTTTCGTTGAGAGAGATTTGTAGGAATGCTTTTTTAATATCCGAAACTACACCTACTTCATACACTCGAAATCTGACTAAAATGGTGGGAATTGTCTCGATAAAGTTCATTCCAGTTTCTAAACAATCATTCAATGATGGGTAGTTAGGGATTTTGGCCGAGGCATCGAAGACGGGCCTAATTTTCAAAGAAGACATAACCGAGGTTTCCTTAATAACTGGGCGATGAGGAAGGTAATGAGACTCTTGCAATGACATTTCTTCACAAGAAACTTCTTCAATTACTCCTTCTTCTACCCATTCTCCAAAAACTTGCTGGTACTTTTCTCTATATCCCGTTTTGTCTAATTTCTTATAAGTAGTATCTAACCTCTTGTAAGCTAACTCATAGTTATTGGGTAAAAGGGCATGATCTTTTTTCCAGGGTAAGCTTACTTCGTACCTTCCATCTGAATTTTGCTGAACAGTATCTCGAAAGTGAATCATTACGGCCTTTCTCAAATCATCTTTGTTATTTTGTTCAACAGGATCTCTAATACCGAGCAGCTCTAAGTCCCACAAGAATGAAACTGACAATTCCTGAGACAGCATACTAACGACAGTCATATTCACATTTTGATGTTGTAACTGAGGAACTTTTCCCATTAATGTCCAACCTAATTTAGTCCCCATGGCGACTAATCCAGACATCAATTCTTCTCGTTTTCCCGTAAATAGTTTACCAACAACGTCGGCTCCTAAAAGTATTTCAATGGGTCCTGAATCATTTTGAAAGTCAGTTATAAATATTTTCTTTCGTTTCAATTCCCTCATCCAAGGTCCATACCTAACGCTAGCTATGTCGTTGCAAATTATATCTTGATCTAAAGCATTTAAACTACAGCTATATTTCCCGTCAAGGCTATAAAGATAAATTTTATAACAATTATGCCTTTGTGTTTCAGTTTTCCTACCCCCAAATAATGCGTGTGAAAATTCTTCTTCTCTCTGAATTTCAAAACCTAACTCCTCTGCGGTAGATTTTTTAATGTAAGATCTTTGGGAACCCGTATCTAAAATAACTCTAGCCTTACGTCGTGTCTTTTTTCCTTTAATATTAACTACAAGAGTTTGCAAAAAAACTTCATGCGTTGCACTTGTGTGCGAATACAAAGTGTCTGATCAATATCATTATTACTTTGTTTTGGTATTTGATCCAATTTATTAACTTCTAAGTTAGGACACAGTAATTTTAAATGTCTTTCAGAGCAGAGATTACATTTAATACTAGATGAACAGAGTTTTGCTAAATGACCTTTCGTTAAACAAATACGGCATAAACCTTTCCTTTTAATCACTGACAATTTTTCATCTAAAGGAATAAAATATGCTTTTTTACACGATCGAGTTTCATGATTTTTAAAACAAAACATACATAAATTATCATTTGATTTATGGCTAATAAACAATTCGGTTGCCGAGGGTTTTCGATCTCGAGAATTTGCAGGCGCGGCGTTTTTCCGCTCCGAGGAAAAGTGAAATATGTCTGTTCTGCTTAACCGGATTTTCTCTTCAGTTTCGACCTCGTTTTTCAAAAAAGGAATTATTGCATCAAGACTTGATAATTTTAGTTCGTTTTGCAGACTTTTTCTTTGCCGTTCAAATGAACGTAACACATTTATAGGTAATGAACTTTCAACAAGAGGATATAATATTACCCCGCACATTTCAGATGTTACTCCTAAGGAGCTCAATACTCTCAATTGAGTAGACAGTTTATTGTACAAACAACTCAAAGTATCGCTTTTATTCCTATTTGCGTTGTTCAAAACGAGCTTTAATAGCTCTCTAACATAAAAATCTATTAACAAGTCTTTTCTACCATATCTTTCTTTTAAACTCTGTAAAGCTGAAGAATAGTTTTCATCAGTTATAGGAAAAGATTCTACAACTTCTCTTGATTCAGATTTTAATTTCATTGATTGGATTAAATAATGAAATTTATCCGCGTTTGTCAGATTCGTATTTTCATGGATTTTTTTGAATTGGTTCCAAAATGTCAACCAATCTTTCAAGTCTCCACCGAATTTATAAAGCTCTATTTCGGGGAGTCGTTGACATAATGTTTTAGTAAATTTATCATTTTGTGACTGCGAGCCGTTATTGGTAAAAGCAGTCTCGTTCTCCTTCGTAATCTTTTTCAAATTCTCTAGCGCACGCTTAGCTCGTAGCTGAATTCTCAGTGATTTTTCTCGGTATTCTTCAACCGCAATAAATTCATTTTCGAAATCTTGTGCGTTTTCTAAGCCATCTAAATAACCGTTATGAATTGTTTCTAAAGAGTCTGCTTTTTGCTTAAACAATTCTAAGCACATTTTTATTTCGTCATATTCGACGCTATCGTCAGTTAATGCGCTTTTAACTTATTATACGCTTTTGTAAACGAAGCTCTTTGAGCGGTTTTGCTTCTTTTTATTATTTCCATTTCTACTATCTTAATTATTTAAATCTTCTAAACTGTATATTCAGTACATTCAATGCAAAAATTGATAATTCAAATATTCAAAACAAAATCAAATTTCCATGCATTAATATCTTCAAAATGGAAAATAATAAATCTTTGCCTACCTCTTCGCTTCTTTGTTGCCGTTTCAATCAAGCCGCCCAAGCGGGGACGCCATATTTTGTAGTTTTTAGTTGATCCATGTGATCATTATTATTAAAATGAGAGGCTTTCCTGAAGTTGACATCAAAGAGGCTTCTTTTGCGATAAACAACTAATGTTTATTTTTACAATGTAATTTTAAAACTAATCTACTTTTTCTAAACAATTGCTACATAACGCTTTCCTCTCCTCGCTTCGTTATACTTCTGTTCAGTGTCTTGCTACCGCGTTCAGTTTCTTTTCAACAACTCCCGTCCCCCTCTCTTTTCAAGCTCGCTTCACATAGCGGGCGCTAGAGGGCGCAACACCAGGAGTCATTTTTCAACAAGACAATGTTCGGCCTCACACAGCAAGAGTGTCACAAAACTGTGTCCACACTGTTAGTACCCTTCCTTGGCCTGCCCGACCCTCAGAATTTTCTCCAATCGAGCATATCTGGGATCATTTGGGACGGCGAGTTGTGCAGCCCACGAGTTTGAACGAACTAGAGGCTAGGTTACAGCAAATATGGAACGAAATTTCTCAAGACAACATACATAACTTATATGCCTCAATGCCCGATCGTATCGCATCCTGCATTCGCGCTAGAGGGGTTCAACAGGGTATTAAATCCTCCTTTCTTTTGCCTTTTTCTCTGAAATAAGTGATCCTTTTTCTTTGATTTTCTAATCATTTACTTATATTAAAGTAGTCATTACGAATGTAAAATTTTGTTTCGTTTTGACGACTCCTTCTTGGTGCGCTAATTTTTTTGTCCATGGGTGCATTTGAAATTTATTTCAAACACACGCTTTTGTTTGCTTGCACGCAAAATACGCGGAGGATGCAATCTTGCATCATACGTATAAGCGAACCAACCAAAAAGGCCTTTACCGGAAATGATAAGATTTTAATAACTTTCGGTGGACAATGACTATAGATAGATCAGATCTTGTTAGCGAACAAAGGTGGCTTCTGTAAACGTCATATAAACATGCTTTTGCTGCAATTTGTTTTTTTTATCCTAACTAAATAAATGTGGATTTAAAAGAACAAAATCTACTCATCCCTAATAGACTGTAAATAATTATTGTTATAATTAATTGATTCCATCACACAAAATGTCTTAATTCGAGTGCAAAATATCATATATATCTAGTGTATTTAGTCTCAAAATAATGACAATAATTAGTTAAATAATGACATATAAGTAATCACATTTCTTTTCCCTATAGCCCAGTAACATATGTAAATTACAGGTGAAGGTACGCTGGCTTCAAAACAATGTTAAAACCAGCTTTCTTAGTTCCTAAGGCTAAGAAATTGCTCTTGTACTACTTGGCAACTTATTTCTTACCTATACTGTCTGGTTGTACATCTATTTATATTTATCTTACTTATAATTACAGGTTTAGTATATATTTTATGCATAATATTTTTCAAGACATCTGAAAATCTCTCAATTAAGTAATTTGAGTAACATGGAAATTTTTTGAAAAATCAATATTTTTTTTATGTTTATATACATTTTTATTTCAATACAGAAAAGGCCAATTCTATATTGGGGGTATATCTGATATAAGTATATGTATGAATAATTAAATATACCAATAAAATAATTTGGGTTTTGCAGAAAATTTGCAAATGTAATTTTCAATCCCTCTGTATTTTATATCTATTCTCCTCTCATCAAAGATCTTATATTCAAGAAACTACTAGTTGTAAACGATTATTAAGAAATGAATAGTGAGCTTAATGATTATCTTTAAAGCTTTTTAATTATATTAATAATTTTTTCAATAATGAAACTTCTGCATAATAGTCAAATTTATTGCTTATTAGAACTTGGAAGTTCGTAATCGAGGAAAGATTAAATGTTCGGGAAAATAACACTTTAAAACGGGTGTAGTTTTCTATTTTGAAAAAAACATGAAGTTTTGAAAATGACCCAGAAAACGTGCGGCTTTTCTTTTCCCTATATAAAGTAATCATATTCAAATTTATTGCGTTATGAGATTAATATTTTTCTTCATTTTGACAGTATATTTTTTAATAAATTCTACGAAAACTTGCTTGCATACCGTTTTCTGATTCAAAAGGAATTTGAGTATTATTATAGCTACATTTTCATGATTTAAAGACATACATTGTTTTGCAGAAGAAGAACAAAGAAACCTAATGAAAGTGTGATTTTTGTTTATTAATATGAAGCTCACACAGGAAATTGAAATGATTTAAAACTCATAAAATTTGAAGCGGTTGGGCTATTAATTGCGCAATGAAAGCTGAAATCCCAATTTGAGAATTTGCTTCCAACACACCTTCCAGAAGTAAACTTTTATTCGCCAAGGTATGGAGTTCGAAAGTTGCCTAATTTTATTTTACAATACGTTCTACCATGCATTGCTCAATTGTTACTCTAGATTTGTGAAATTTTTGAATACCCGAATCTGGTAGCCTACATTAATAACTTTTTCATTTTCTACTGAAGGAATGTCTGTCTTCTTTTCTTCTGAGGAAGCCCGAAACATGACCAGAGATATATGATCTGTATGTGGCCTGATATTATCTTGTTAGAAAACGACCCCGAGAGGAGGATCGATGAAAAGTAACTCAGGATGTTATTAGCATTTCATTGAGCTGTAAAAGTTGATTTGAGACGAACAACTGTCGTAAGTGACACAATTCCTCATCATTGCATTAGAGGTAATGGTTGTAGGTCTATGTAAAAGGAATACTGATTGACATTACTAGCCCACCCCTGGTTGCTCCACGCATTCTCATTATCATCTGCTATAAGACATAAGCAGGATTCATTACTTCCTTTTACTACACAATTCCGTTCTGCAAAGTAGACATGAAAATTGTCTTCTATTCAAGACAACTCAGCCACCCTCGTCGAGAAAAGGCTAAAAGAAAAGGATAAAGAGCCTCTAAGCGTAACTTTGGGACGGTGGACAGTGGATGTGGATCATGCATCCCATATTATCTTCCTTGTTTGAGTTTTTACAGTCTCTACTTAAGTTATAAAAACAATACTCCATATTCATGTGAATGCTAAAAAACAAACAATACTCTCAAAGCTCCATATTTGTTGCTACCCTTAAGTCAAGCATTTTGTCCAAAATTATTTACTACATTTGAATACTTTTGTACGATTATTAATATAGATTATTTTATGTTTTTGTTTAAACATTTATAGGAGATTTCTGGGTGCTATGTAATCAGTCACCAACATTTATTAGCTAAGGATTCTCTTCTTCCTTCCTTAAATTAGTACCAAATTAGTTTTAAGAAATTGAGGGCTCACACACTCTTAAATCAAGTCCCATTCTGTAAGGACTATACAAGAAAAATCATTTTCCTCCAAATGAATTCCCGATTCATTATCTAGAAGACAGTTTTATGCGATTACAGGTGAAAGAGTAGTTACAAAATGGGACTTGGTTTAAGCGTGTGTGAACCATGGATTTTTTAAACTAATTTGGTACTGATTTAAGGAGGAAAGGAGAGAATGCTTTGTTAGTAAATTTTGGTGATTGATAACATATAGCAGCACCTTGAAATCTCTGAAAAATATTTAAACAAAGTCATAAAATCATCAGTGCCAATAATCGTACACAAATATTCATATGTAGCATCTAACTTGAGACAGAGGGAGAAATAGTTATATTTATTTACCATAAATAATATATAGCATTGAAAATTATAATGATTTCTTATATGAAAATCCATATTAACTAATTGAAAAATCAACGTTGACTATATAGGTAGAAATGTTGAAATATTTCAGTTTTCCACTAATACAAAACAGCTTCGCTTCGATTGAAGTAATCTCAAACCAATCTACCTCTCTAACCATTTCCTTTTCTTGCCTCCAAACTTTTCCAACTTAAGACCTAAAGAAAAGCGATTGAGAATCTCACTGTTGATGTTGTCTCATCTGCAGAGAAGTTCTCCAAATTGCCTTTGGGCTATTATGTTTCTTCGAGTACGATTCATAAGATTTCTTCATTTGTGCAATAAATATCAATTTCGATCGGGTTTCTTTTCCGATTCTTCGAGTAAATCATCTCTGTCAGAAATGAACACACACATGAAACGGTGTATCTTTTGATGCTGTTTTTCTTTCAGTATTCATCCTTATATTTTCAATACTTATAGCGAAATGTTATAGGAGTTGCAATACACAATAGACAAGAATTTCTGAGTTCTCTTTTGTTGAATTTATCGTGAATCCATTTATTCATACCATGGGAATTATGGTCATCATAGTACTCATTCAATAAATACATGCTAAAAAATAATTTAAAGCATGATAAATATTTTCCAACTTTTATATTCTTTGATAATACTTCTTTAGTTTAAAACAAGAGTTAATTTATCGTAACTGAAAAAACTAATGCCAAAAATGACATATATTTAACATGAGAATTCTTTGAATACATTTATGTTTAAAGTGAGAAAATAAATAGATTCGTGTAGTTACTCAAGCTCATGTGGTACCTAAACAATAAATTTTAAAATTAGTTTTAATTATTGGAATTTGCTGCATTTATGTATAAGTTTTAGATATGTTTATAAAGGTGGTATTCATATGATTATATAGTTTGTTTGCTACAAAATAATTTAGTTATGTAAAATCTTTACAAATGATATTTTAAAGCATATTTTTTATTACTGAATTTGTATTTTTTTGTTGAATATTTGTTTTGAATTTAAAGGTAGTAAAAATGTCCATTTGTAGTAAAAATATCCATTATAAAGGAAATTAATCTTCACGTTTGCAATCTTTGTTAAAATTTAATTTTGTATTCAGTCTCTTTTAACTTGAAAAATTCCTATCGTACAAATTGCTTTTCTATTGATAAAATGATTTCTGTGTGCAACTCTTTCTTGTGAAAATAATAAAGTACTTCTTTTAAAACGTTAGTGTAAAAAGAAGGGTGCATTTGGAATGTTGGGGAAAAAAGAATTGAATTAGTGGTTACAAATCTATTTCCGTAAAATGAAGTTTTTTAAGCATGTTTATGTGTGTGTATGAATATAAAAATATATTTATTCACCACACAAAATCATTTCATTCCGCTTACTTTCAAACATAATTCATAAGGTTGTAAGACTTTTGAAATACCTAATTTTTTGGAAAAAAGTTTTCCAATTAACGGAATTTTGTTTGAAAAAATCTGCTTTTAAAAAAACTAATTTTCATTTTTATCCAGAAAAAAATAATTTTTCTAGTATTTTCAACACATTTTTAGGTAAGTGTTTATTCCTACATGTACATCTGAAAAGAAATAGAAGAAAATTTGCAATCATCTACATATTGGATTATAAGTTGCACTTGTTTTAATAATTAGTAAAAATTAATTGCAAATAAAGTTACCTGAAAAGAAAGGGAAAAAGCTAAATTTTAAATTAAAATCATAGTCAAGTAACTTATGGAATACATTTTGAAGTGATTTAGGCTTACGATGAGCACACAAACAATAAATATTTTAATTCAAAATTTTTTTTTTCAAAAAGTCAATTATCACTGCACACGAAAAAAGCAATTAATATAAACTGAAATTCTGCAAAAACACAACAATCCATTTTTAATAAAATTTTATTCTTGTTTATTTCTTTAGTCTTATCAAGTTTCTATTAAGATATTCAAGGAAAAAACTATATATCTGTACGATGGCCGATGATTTTGAAAAGATACATGTGAAATAGTCTTTTTCAAACTAAATAAACTTTGTGCATTTATATCTCAGTGGGTAAAAAGACTTTTTAAATTCCAAAAAGAAAGTGACTGTTTTTATAAAATTTAAGTAAGTATAACTAGTATACATGTATCAAAATAATGATACGAGAAATGAGAAGATTGAAAATTCAAACCTTTTAAATACCAAGAGGAAATTGACCATTTTTATGAAAATTAAATATGTTTAAAACTTATAAGCAGATATAAAAGTAATGATACAAAAAATGAGTAGATTGTAAGTTCAAACCTGTTGGACCCATCACTGAATAGTACAATTGTATATGGAATGTTAGAATTTGTAATCGATGACGGCTTCCCCCCCCCCTTTCTTCCTGGACGTCAATTCCATCTTGCGTATACCCTTGCAAGAAGTAAGTAAGAAATATTAAAGTATCATCTTGCAGCATATTCTTTCGGGTATTCATCAATTGCTGATCTAAATCAGCTGCAATTCTGTCTCTTATCTGTGTTTTAAAACTTAACAAAACTTTTTTATTGTGACTTACGATCAATATTGTATGAAATAGATCATGTTCTTTCACAAATATTTCAAATGTTTTTTAAATCTCAAATGAACGTATACAAAAAATTTATCATGTATTTAGTGACTTAATCTCTACGAATTCATGTAAAATGCTAGTTCACTCTTTGTGAATTTTTATATAATTTATATTTTACGATGAAGCTTTTGTTTTGGTTTACCTATGTCATTTTAACTTTTGAACAGTAATACCTCAACTTATGCTATTGCTGCTTACATGAACTCGGAGATACTCGATTTTCAAATCCCGTCGATTCGTCTTTTGTTTGAGCGCTACACAACTTGATGTGTAGCACTGAGTCGTTTTTTTTTTCTTTCATCACTGACACTCAAGCGGAAACAGTACCAGAGCCTGATAAAACTGGTAATATGACTGAAGAAGCTACCGATCTTAAAAAGCAAATAAATTTGGCAGTGGATAGTAAAGACGTTCAAGAACTGTTGGTTTTCCATAATCAGGAGCTGACAATTAATGCGCTCATAATAATGTACGAGCAAGAGCAAGACATTGTAGAACTTGAGTCTTCAGATCCAGTTCAATTAGAAAATAAAATGACAGTTGGGAGTTTGATAGAGAAGGCCTTAGTTTAATTGCAAAAGTGTTGCAAATTTTAGAAAATATAGACTTCAACGAAGAGCCAATTTTCTCGACAAAACAAGGAATAAAAGTATTATTAGCATGTTACGATGAAATATTGGGAAATAAAAAATAATCTTTGAGTCGACAGACAACTTTGTTAGATTTTATGAAACCTTTTACGTCATAACATCGGTCTGCGGTTTGGTTTTGGGGTTACCTCAGATTTCGTCAAACATTTTTTTTTTCTAAATTATTATTTTCTTTCGTCTCAGGCCCCAAATAAAATTAATTTATAAGTATATATATGCGAAAGTATACCCCGACTCACTCAATCCCTCCCATTCGGGGTATTGCTGTATATTATATACAAGTCGAATAGCTTTCAGGTATAACTTAAAATGAAGAATGGAACTGATAAACTAATACATATCTCCTAGATTGGCAATAATAAAAATGGAAATAGAGTTATTATTTACATTCACGTTGAAACTAAAAATAAAATTATACATTTCTGTAGGCATGGATCATAAATTTAAATTACTTTGGAGATGATTGTAAAAAAAATTGACATTGATCTTCAAGGGGTTTTTTTTTACCTGACACTAAGGGAAGTAGTATTCGATCAACTTATGTAAAGCGTTAAATAGCATTGAATTTTACAAAACCCTTTCACTGAAATATTTCCAGAAAATTAAAAATTTAGTGCAGAAAGAATTTTAGTTTCGTCGAACGAAATATTTCAAAGAACTACACTCGTTCGGAAACAATTATTTATTATTACACACTTAATATAACTCCGTCTATTAAACATTCAGTGTCATTAACATGAGTAGAATAAATTAGTTAAGTTTTGTGATGAATAATTTATTACTGATTGCTTATTTTTCTTGTTCTTCAGTTGTATATTACACATAATAACTATTGGACTAAAAAATGCCATATAACCAAAATTTAAATAATGTTCATATTCAGAAATATTAATTCATTCATGTTCATTACAAATAAAATAACTTCTAGAGGTGAAAGTTATTTTAGGTATTTAATAGGAGATTGTTGTGAATCGCGTACATCATAAGAATATGAAAAATGTGTCAATGGACTTCTTTGTGCTGTGGAGTGTATATGTGTTTTATTTTTCAACTTAAGAATGTATTCTTTACACTGAAGGAAATATTTAAATTTAAAAATTATAGAATTTCTATTCAGATATAAACAGAACCTGAAAAACTAAAAACTTTAAAAAAAGAAAGGTTTGGAGGATAAAACTGGTAACCAAAATAAAGCAAAATTACAAAATCTAAAAAAAAAAAACGGAAACAGGAAAAGTTTTATTTGTTTAATGGCATTGCATGTTGAAACGTAAACATCTGAGACAAAATCGGAGCAAAAAATAAAACGGATCTAATTAAATCAATTGAATAGTTATTGAAAGAAAAGTTACGCGTGACTATTAGCACTGCACGAAAAAACATTAAAAGCTTTCTTGCTTCTGTCCCCTCTGTCAGGAAATAATTAAAAGTAGACTAACAAAAAAAGTTATTTCAAAGAAACAAAACTAAGATATGTCCTTAGAGGTTTGGGGGGAGGGACATGCCTTAACCAGTTAGAAATAATTTAAAAGTAGACATAAGAAGAAAGTTAAAAGATTTTTATATATAATTATTTATTACCTTCGAATATTTCAAATATATGAAAAATAAAGGAATAGTTTTTGCGCAATACCCGTAAAGTATTCTCTAAATATTTTAAGTAATTCTACTCAAAATTTATGAAAATGTATGCTTTCCATGGTCTTTCAAGAAATATGGGTGATTTGTGTTTGATCCATATGCAGATAACATGTATCATAATTCTTAAGCAGTAGCTCTGCTACGAACCTATATTTTGGTTATCGCTGTAATTTAGATTCGATTTTCTTCTATAGACTAATTATTCAGAACTTAGTCTCCTAGGTATAAATATTAGCGAGTACATATATATAATTATATAAACAACGCCAGTTTTGATTTCTTAGTGCAAGTACGATGTATAGAAGTGGAATTTTTTGAAATCGTTTCTGTTGTTGTTCTCGTGTCTATAGATTTGGTAAAGAAAAATAGTATAATAATACTAGATTCCACTGAAGGTGGAAACAACTACAGCTGCCGATTCCGGAGCACCCTGGCTATTGCAGACCTTTTGCAGTAGGTCCATGAGTGGAATTAGACCGAGTTTTAGTGCTGTTGGGTTGAAAGCTGGGCTCTCGAAGTTTTAGTGCGAATGGTTGGGTTTCGGGGCAGTTTTACATTGTATATAATATCTTTTTTCATGATGAATGTACATGCCTTGAGATTGTGGATGCTATAGTTCTTGGGGATCAAAGTATTTTATGAGGGTTTCCTTACCTGCCATAGAGAATATACAAAGTCCCCTCCCCCAGTGCCAGCGTTTTCCCCACAGGCGTTTCATTGGGGTAAAGTAGAAGCGTGTTTTTCAACTTAAAAGTTGTTTACTTTCACTTTAAAAAAGAAAAGAAGAAGAAAAAAGGAGAAAATAATAAAATGAAATGCAAAACTTATTGTCTAGAGTTACAATATAATAAAACAAAATTACAACTTATTTGTTATATGATATATTCTGAAAATGGTTGAACACATAAACCAGCATCACATTGAGTGCATTGATAGCGAGATTCATGGTGACTATTTATCCTTTCACAAGCAACACATTTTCGTATCGCACTTTTCTTAGTAGACTTTAATGGTACTGAAAAACCACTTAGAAATGAATTCCCTCTTTCCTGAAATATACCCTTTCAAATTCATTCTCCACCTCTTCTCCGAAATAAATAAGTTTTTTAGAAGCACTGTCAATGACATTTGATTGTATTCCAAAGCAGTGGGACTAGTTTTAAACAGAGCAGCACAATTCAAAAAGTCGTTCTTTAGAAGGACGTGTATACACGAGCGGGACACTAAACGCACCAGCTGAGTAGGACGTGAATACACGAGCGGGACTTAAATGAATGGAGTAAAAGTCTAAACCTGGCTCAGCGTTTACATCAACAAGTGTGATGTTGGTCCATGGTTGGCCATGGTCTCTGGCTTCTTTAGCCAAAGAATCGGCAAACTTATTTCCTTCGATATTTACATACGTATGTATCCATTGTAGTACAAAGGATTTCCCCTTGTTATGCAGGTGCTTCAGTAGTAAGTTTATGGAAGAGGTGATGTTAATTTTTCAGTTTATGATAGCTTCTAAGACCGTTGGAATCTTATCTAATCTCTGATAATAAGAAACTTGTTATTAAAAAATCTCAGAGCTTTACAGGTGAGACATATTTAATTTAAATCTAATTCGCTGTCAGCATAAATAAATGTATTCATATCAAGTTAGCATAACAAACAGATTCAAGAAAGGAATACATTTAAATTTAGACTTTTATTTGTGTTTACTCCTCGAATATATATGAATTTGTTATTTATATGCTTGTAAATCATTATATAATGGCAAAATTCGCATTAAATTCAATAATGTTGCATAATGCGAAAACGTAGATTTCCTGAATAAAAAATATTAAAAAAATGAAATATTAAATTTTAGTTGAACTATAAACTATTTCCTTTTTCATACGTTTATTGTATTCAAGTTACTTGTATCTGAAATTATACTGAACTAATTTCTCTATATCTTAAGTTTCTAAAATTAAAAAACGAGAAAACCTGACAAAAATACGCCTACATGTGTATATATATACATAACCGAATCTCAAAAAGTAATAAAGAAACCTTCCTTCTTAACAACTTATGGTACTTTATTTATTCTTCTTAGAATAGACACTTTAGAAGCACAAATGTTCAGAAGAATGGGAAGAGAGAGTGTACTCTTGCGGCAAAAACTGTCATGATATGGAGCTTAACATAGAGCATCTTTTATCCTGTATTGCTATTCTGGCAAAACTGCAGTACATTAGCAATAACCCCCGTGAAAACTTACACAAATATTGCTACATCCAGATTGCCGATGATGTCTCTATAGAACCTTTGGTCTTTTTTAATTACTGTTCATAATAAGATAACAACCAACCAACATGAATCAGGAAAACAATATATGTCACATATTTAAGGTATCCGACTACTCTAAAATTGTGAATTTTGCCAAAAATTTATACTTTTTTTATGATTTTATTTTATAGGCCATTTTATTAGCTTTATAAAAATACCAAGCTTATCATTTTCCGTTCGGTAGAACAAAACTACAAGTGTTTTAGTAGAAGCAGATGCCGTTCATTACTTTAAGAAAGATGCAACACTTTAAAATTCGTTTTACTCGAAATGTGATTTTTTGAAAATAATCAAACGGGGTCAGCTATTGCTAAAAAAGTTTTGAAAATAATTAACTGAAATATTTTGTGTAAGTTCTGTATAATAGTAGAAGTGTTTTAAACTTCAGATTTATCAATCACTGTTTCATTACAAAATTTACAGTCCCTTATGTGAATATAATCACTGTTTTTTAAAGCAATTTCATATAGTAACTGAGATAAAGTGCTCTAGTTTTTGTAAAATTTAAAATATCACTTATCCCGAAGGTCATTTAGACAATGAATAAAATAGCAATACATCAGAATTGAAGAATTGAAAATTTGTTCATAATCCTTTGGTACAAAATGGACCGCGTTTATGTTATTTTTTGCCAAATTTTACTTATTTTTTCCCATTTTAGTTATAATAATTTATTTTTCTCTTCTAAATTTTAGCATATTTTTCTTTAAATGTACTAAAACAATCTAAAAATAACAAAAAAATCCACATATCTCCATTTTTTTAAAAAAATATTGTCGCGACCAGTCGGATACCTTAAACTTTAAAATTTATTTTCTAAAACTGACAGGACTGTGTTGTTATTCCTTATGCCACTTGATCGACAGTAACATCAGATCAAGGTAAAAGAAATTCATCGCGGCTAAGGGCTAGAATTTTACGCCTGTCGTTAGCCTTATCTTTGAGCCCCATTAAGTTGACGGCACGATTTTGCTTGGTACAACACCATAGATGGCGACACCATTCACACCCACTGATTTAACGAGCACGTTCTCCGTCTGTACTCGGCGGATATTTGGTGACATCGAGCATCGATCCCAGGCCTTCCGGTCTGGAGACCGATGCTCTACTCACTAGGCTACCCACGACCCTTGACAGGACTGTTAAGGCAGTTAATATCTGTTCAAGACAGCTAATTTTTTTTCTTACAATGCAATTTAAATCTGAGATTTAAAAATCAACTTTATCGAAATTCTACATTTTCTTCTGAAGGGCGCATGAAATCAGGAATATTCTGGGACTTGAACCTTGAATGATCCCATCACCTGCGAGTGACGCAAAGATAACTTGTATCACCACTTCCAGAAATTACATTGAGTTCTTATTTGATCTCAAATGGGATTAACGTACATATACTTATGTCTCTCGCATTTGAAAATTCAACTTGAACATTAAATTTAATCTCTTTTGCTGGAAAGGTTCAAATGTTATGTCTTTGTTTTGATAAGTTTTACCTCCCTGCTTATTCCGTTGAAGGAATTTTTGGGAATGCCCTACATATCCAAAGAACAGCTGAAGGTGACTGACTATGTTTGGAACCGTGATTTTGAAAAAGCGTATAAATGAACATTTAAAAAAAATAGTGTCAGATGAATTAGAATTACATATAAAATGGTCTTAAGAATATTGTTGTGATAATAAATTATTAAAAGGCAATTTTTTGACAAAAAAAAACGAAGAAAGAATGACATATTTTCAAAACATTCTTCTTTTTTTGGAAAATGCTTCTATAATGATAATATTTTGCTTCTATATAGCTAAAACTTCTATACGGGGGTTGAACTAAATTTTTTGAAAAATTCACATTACTTTCATAGTTGTGATCAATTGAAATACTAATCTGTGTTTTTGTTAAAATTTTTCTACTCTGGTATAATAAAATATGAATAAATCATTACTGAATTTTATACTTCAAAAATCCTATTTCAGCCTCTGTACAGATATCTTAGCGAAATATAAGCAAAAAATTATTATTCCGGTAGCAATTATCTTGATTGGAGAATGCTTCTAAAATATGTCATTTTTCTTCAGTTTTTGCCAAAAAATTTGTAGTTAAAGAATTTTTTCTTGTAATAATATTCTCAAAACAACTTTACATGTACATTCTAATCCAAGTGACACTAAATATCTAAGAGAAATATGCATTTATACGCTTTTTCAAAATCTCGGTTTCGAACGTAGTCAGCTTAATGCATATGTAGTGAATCCCAATTTTACGGATAGATCCTCAGAACTGTTTAACCCTATTGCATTCGATCTCCACAGCAATTCATTCAGCTTTCTTTTTTCTCTTTTAATGCTTCCGTTGAGATTCAATTTCTTTTCCAGAAATAGTCCCAAAGAATTTATCGAAAGCAAGAATAAACTTCTCCTTTCACTTTAAGCCCTGAATAGTACCTGAGGAAAAAGTTTTGAAGGATAATAAATGTGAAAGAAAACTTCCTCACCTTCTCGAAATAGCTTGCACTTTCGAGAGAATTTTTTTTTCTACTCTGTCTTACGAGGTATAAGTTTATTTTGGAATGCATTGAATCATCAACATTTTCGATAAATAAATTCGTAAGAAATGGCAAAAAGTTTCTTATTCCTATCAAAACTCTAAGCCTAAAATTATTTGTATTAATTATTATTAAAAAATCATAATTTTAGATAAAAACACAGTATTTGGAAATTAATATAGGTACTTATGTATTATTTCCACCGTATTGGTGACTTTATATGAAACGAAGTACTTGGCTGAGAATTCAGCACGTATGACATATCGAAATCGGGATTGCCACCTTGGAGAGTTATCTTGAACGTTGGCATTGTTGCGATAGTACGTAAGTACCTTAATATTTTTAATGCAATTTATTTAATTATGTTGACAATCTGAATGTGTTTTACAGATTTTTATTTGAATTTTCATCCGTTTAGTTTAATCTGAAGGCCCAAATCCATAATTTAAATTATTTACTTCAAAGCAAGCAAAATAAATGGTACAAACCTTTCTCCTAAAATTATCAAAATTTATATGGATTGAATTAATATGAATTAAACTCAAAAATGCAGCTCAAATACTGCACATTTTTGTGAATGTTTCTAAAAAATATTCCAAAAAGGATTATTTTAATTATAAGTCATATATGTTGCCTTAATAAATTAAGTAAGTAAATTTTACATTTTTATGGCATTTCATTCAAATTTTAAATTTTTGTTTAAATAAAATGAAATAAAACTATTTAACAATATGTAATTTATATCATTTCTTAAATTAATTCACTTTAAGATATTGTGCATTCCCAGCTTAAGGGCTTATTACATATTTCCATTTTTTTAAAATTGATTGGCAAACTGATATCAGGTATTTTTATCGTTTGTCACGAATTTCGGATACATTACTGATAAAGCTTCAAAAGATATGGCTACTTAACATTAGATGAGACAGAATATTTGCATGAAATCACATTAAATAAACCCATTCTAAAATACGCTTTTAACATTTAAACAAACTGTTCTTGAATATATACTTTCAATGGAAAATAATTATTTGTCATTACAAAACTACATATGAATTTATTTTTTCCCAAGTTAATGGTAGATTTTCTATCAGTTTTAGTATTGAGTTTACACAAAGAAGAATTAAAAGCAAAAATTAATTTTTTTTAATAAGCGAATTCAAGTGCTACTCTCCAAATTATTGACAATAGGAATGGAAATTAAAAGCTCTGTTTTTCTGTTTTCTAATAACGGCAATTGATTAGTCTATTAGCTTAAGGATTTGAAAGAAAATATCAAAATTTCACATAAAATCTCTATCAATCTCCTTAAGTATAAGACAGAAATTAGCAGTTTAATGTACATCAAAGTTATGAAACAATTCTGAACAGTTAAGAGTATTTTATTGATTATTTCATGCAAATTTTAATAATGGGTTATTTGGATTCATGAATCCTACCGAATTTTTGCATGAATTAGCTTGATAAAAATGAAGCAGAAGTAGTTGAACAAGAATGCTGATAAATTCGTCATTATTTATGCAGCACACACACACATATATATTCATTAGTAGATTTTTTTTTCAAAAAGTATATCAAAAATACACATAAATTAGTAGTCAAATATCTCTTATTTTTAACTGTTATGAGCAATATATAATATTCTAATTTTAATCGCGTAATGTGTTGAGGGTTTTCTATTCCGAGATTATTCTCTGTTTATATATTATTTATATATATAAATAATTAGCTATTACTTTCGTGTTTTTTTTCTTTACTTAAATACATCGTATAATAGTTTTGAATAAAAAAATTGAGCTTAGTATTTAATTTTCATATTTTGATAACAGCTTAATACATGTTACCCAAATCATTTAGTAAGAATTTCAAAGTTTCTTCTAAAAAAATTAATATTGAGAAAGTTTCTGAGCGCAATAGAAGGCCTCTTAGTAATACTTATATCTTTACTTCGTATTCCCTTTCGTCGATGTTCTTCATCTCTAGAGAGACCGTAATTGATTGATTAAATCCTTCTTATATCGGAGTGTGTAGGTAGAAAGCTTTTCCAGATATGACACTCAAGAAACTCAATCTTATGAGTTTCCTGCGTGTGACCTACATTGAAGGCACATAATTTCCAGCTCTTTTATAAGATTCACCATGTATAGTAGATAACTCACGGGGACAGGATATATTAAAGAGATAACTGTAAGCATCATAAAGTAAAGCTTTTAAAGAAGACTGTTAATATAGTTTTTCCACGATGAAGGCAAAAATAAAAGTAATGGTTTCGGTTGAATATTTTATGTTCCAATATAAGAGTATATTGATTCAGTGTGACAAACTTCTCTCTCTTCCACAGTTACATAAAAATACATTTTAATCTAAATACACAAACTTTGAAAAATCAGTAATTTATGTAATTTCTAGACAATAATTTTAAGTTTATGGAACAGAATGATGATTTATTAAAGGTGTTTTTGAAATAAGGATTTGAATATGGCATAATTTTGTATGCTTGCTGAACTTATATTTGTTTCAATGACGAATCGAATTAAACAGTTTATAATTGTTTAGTTTTGCTTAAAACTTTTCATGCATGTATAAATATTTTGGAAAATCTGTATGTTAACCTAAGGAGAATAATTTTAGTAGAAATAAATTTTATCTATGATGATAGTTATCCCATGTCACTTTTGAAATATTTTAAATAATTGAGATAGATGTGACCAACAAGTGTCACATCCAAGTCTTGAATTTAATGACGACTAGAGAGTAAATATCCCAAAAAGATTTATGTAGATACGCTAGCTCCGGTTTTACCCTTAGTATTTGATCTCTTTGATTGAAAAGAAAAACTGAAAGCCAAATTTAATTTCCGTGAACTAATTGGTTAGGCAAAATTTTATGTTAGTTGTACAAAGCAATATGGGTCTGAAACAGCACTTCCTTCTGTAAGTCGTTAATAACAACAAAGGACTAGAATAAAAACCCTTAACGACTGGCCCGAATAGGTATTCCTTTCGTCTCAGTCGTCTAAGGCATGCATTTCGGATCCGAAGGGGGCCAGTTCAAATAACACTGCAGCCAAGCAGCAGTCTTCCTTTCCTCTGTCACCAACAGTTTGTCGCGGAAGGGATGACCCAGGAATTTAACACTAGATGGCAGCACAACCTAACAATACAGGTTGATAAAGTATTCATTCCATAGAGAGTCTAAAGGCCTTATCGCACGTACACTTTTGGTGCAATTTTTGGTCCAATTCGTGCAATTTTTACTCCGTTGCCATAGCAATGGCTTTGGAACAACTTTTTGCCAGTGAACTGAGAAAGTTGCTGTAAATGAAAGTTGCCTGAAATTCCAGCCAATGGGGTTCTTCGGCGCCCTACGTCATAAACAAAATGGCGGTAACGGTGGTAGCTTCGCATCAAATATGGCGTAATATATTTTAATGGTGCACAATATTTTAACGGCGTATAATATTTTAAACAGAATGATGCTCCATTTCTGTTTACCCCCATAAACAAAAGCGCGAGCGAAATAAAAGAAATAATATTGGATAGTCGTTTTCGAAGCAGAAAAATTAGCGAGTAATGTTTCAATGTGGAGAAAGAACGTAGCTGATGTCAGAGCATGTCGTTTTGTTTACGGTAACCTTTCCCCCTCAGATTCGGCGAAAAGTTGGGCCAAAAAAATGCACGTGTGATACCGCCTTAACTAAAATATTCTCAGTAAATCACGAATAGTTTTTCAAAAAAAGAACAACGGCCCATGCGTCAGCTAGACACGACCTCTCAACAAGAGATTGTCCGCAACGACACACAAAAAACCTACTGGAGATGTATAACAATTGCAGCATTAATAGGCTGAAAAAACAACTATCTCAGAAAGCCGGAAAGTCAAACAGTAAAGACAGCTTTCTTTTCTAGAAAGGGGGTATGCAGTGACGCCTCCTTCTGTATGTCGCAAAACAACAAAGGACAGGTATAAAGGTCCTTAAGGACTGGGTCAGATTTGGATTTCTTTCATCACAGTCGTCTAAGGCATGCACGGCGTAAATGTGGAACGGTAGGTTGGTGGATCAAATAAATACCCTGCCAAGGTCAACAGATTGTCACCGAAGATCAATTTATGGATGATGAAAAGACATCTTTGCACAACAATCTTAAGAGCAGAAAAGCATGGATTGATCCAGGGCAACCATCACATCAATAGCAAAAACGAACGTGTTACTGTATGTCTAGAGGGATTGAAAAGTGATACTTTATTACGAGGTTCTAGAACCTGGTCAAACTGATGCAGCTGAATATTACTAAGCCGAGTTGATCAACTTAAGTGATATTCTGGCCATTAATGGGCCTAGAAAGGCGGAGAGTCATATTGATGTCTAAAAACGCTCGTTCACATCCGCAAAATGCACCCAGAAATTCCATAGACTGTGAAGTTGTCCAGAATGCTACGTATTACCCAGACTTTGCTTCCAACTAAAACTTATTCAAATAGATTTCATATTTGAAAGACCAGCGATTCACGAATAATTGATGTGCAAAAATGGCTCGAGGACCATTTTGCTTCAAATCCTCCGAGTTTCTATCACGAAAATTTTCCTCGTTTATCCAATGAATGACAAAATACCATAGATAGTAATGACAGATTTTTCGATTATTAATCTTTGTTACAAGTACCTTTTCATTAAAATTGAATTTCACCCAAAATTTTTACAAATTTCTAATTTTAACCATTTTATGCAGAATTTTTTTAATTTATGTATTAACTCGTTTTTATTCTACTTTTTAATTTCTAAAAGAGAAAGTAATCTAAATGAGCAACAAATAAACCTTTTGAATATAAAAATGTTTTTTTAATGTTTTAATGTGATCTCTTTCTGAATTATTTTAATATATCGTTTTTAAACTTCTTGATATTCCAATATCAGATACAAGGATATGAATAAAGTATATTTCAATTTTGATATATCTCTTGTACGACTTTTTAAATTTTACCAATATAAATGGACCATAAGCGCTTTCGATTGAAAAATGGTGTTGTTGAATTTTCTATTTCTTGACTTTCAAAATCATTTGGGTTTTCAAAGAAAGCTGAGAAGAGAAAATATTTGGGCTGGAAGATGATTTGCTTTAGTACATATATACAATGTGATATTATTCTTTCTTTTAGTGAACTTTTTATAAACATCAAATAATAAAATTTGAAGTGTAAATTTGAATTTTTTTTACCTTTCACTTTACTCCAAAATATATCGAAATAGAGTAAGTATACTGAAAAGTACTATAATGGATTGAACAAGAAAGAAACACATGTATATGTTTTTATGTTTCCTCGATATTTGAGATATTTAATTCGAATAGCGATTTCAAATTTGAATTTTTAAAATATCATACAAAAAAATCTGAGAAAATTGTTGTTTTACATGTTGCGAAATTCATTTTACCGCAATTTTAAAAAATTACAGCAATAATTTATAACTTTTATCTAAAAAAATAACTTTTAGAAAATTACTCGAAATTCTGTGATATTAATCATTTTCCTCTTTAAAATATGGAAAATGAATTGTATTATTTTCAAAATTGTCTCAAGTTTCAAAGATAAGTATATTCTTATTCTATTTTACTTAATTGTATCTGTTTCTTTGAAGATAAACATTTTCAAAAAATAAAAGTTTCTCATAGAAATTACTTTGATAAAAAAGGGCTTTTTGTGGGGAAGAAATATTAATTTCAAATAATGAGGAACTAAAAATGAAGGAAAATTAAACTGAACATATCTTACAACTATAATTTGACAACTTTCTGAGCCATTATTTGCAAAGGATTATTATTAAGAGAAAAATGCTTTTATAATTTAGAATTTTTGCAGGCACACAAATTTTATTAAACTTCACATTGGCTTTTATTCATTCAACATTTAAAAAAATAATATTGTAACCACCCTTTATTTAGTCTCATCCCATATTAACAGTAGAAAGAGTTTCGCGCCCTCTAGTGGGTAGAACAATTTTCAGTGATTGTCAAGCTTCGGAACTGTAAGGACGTATGAGCATGTGAGCTCCGATTCCTTTTAACTCTACTCTAAATGTTAGTTCTCTAGAAATGAATGAAAATGTTTGTTTTGTCTAATAAACATGTTTCAGTTAACTTGTGGA
Organism: Trichonephila clavata; assembly: GCA_019973975.1. NCBI lineage: Eukaryota > Metazoa > Arthropoda > Arachnida > Araneae > Nephilidae > Trichonephila > Trichonephila clavata. The sequence continues at coordinate 34,580 of BMAO01009060.1, read as the reverse complement.
CTCAGTTAAGAACAACTTCTTCGCGTGTCCTTTTATTACATTGGGACTCCCTTATGACATATCAATTTCCGATTTAGAGACTCCATACACACAGAATAAATTTTTATCACCAGAATAAAGGTTTCTTACAGAATATTCTGATAAAAATTGAATTCGAAATTATGTTTTAAGCAAATAAAAAAAACACTCAAATTTACTTCAACAACTGTAAATAATATATTATCAATACAGTGTATGGTGCAAAATGAAAATTAATGTACACAGTTATAGTAAACAAATAACTATAAAGCTGTAAAAAAAGTTCAATGCTGATATATGAAACTGGGAAAGGAGAACAGACGTGACAAACATATCGGCTTATTTTTTTTAGTCAAAGTTTTTAGCCTTTTTCTCATTTTTAAGACTTTTTTTTTATAATTAGGTAATTTTTTCAACATTTAAGTTTTTAAAGATAATATACTGAAATAAAAAGCAAACATTCAACGGTTTCAATTTTCTCGAGTTTATTATTCAAATTTCTTATTGGTATTAAAGTTCCAGAAAAGAAAATTTTGTTATAGTAAATAGAATTCTCACATCAAGATGCATGAATCTTGTTCGTATGATTTCTTCCAAATGTATATTGTGGAAGGATGAAATAATCTATTAAGGACATAAAAAATGTAAAACATCAAGATTTGGATTCATTATGAAAAGAAACTAAAAATTTTGAAGTAAAATTATAATTTTACATATTTTACCAAAAACATAATTTCGGTAGAAAAATGTGTGCGTTCTAAACAAACAATATAAATTGTATGGTCCATAATTGATAGTAAGTAATATAGAAATAGAATCTTCAAAAGAACTATGAATAAATGTATCTAGATTAATGCAGGTGGCAAAAAATATACACACATAAATATATCTAAAATAATTCTCATCAAATTAGATTAATTAAGAAGTAGTTAGTTCATTACTTTCAGAAAATTAAGATGCTAGAATGTACTCGTATATAAAGGCAGCACAATATAACTGCTTCTCTTCTGAAGAGTTGATTAAAAACCAATCAATTTGGAATGAGTTGATCAGAAACCAATCAGTTTGGAATGAGTTAATCAGAATCAAATTGTCCGTTTCATTATCTCAATTGTTTAACTTTCTGAAGTTCTTAAGGAACTTTCCCATTCAATTAACTTCAGCTTGTATAAAATATTTCGAAACTGCTTTCATATTGCCACATTTATATGATCAACAATCATATCATTAACTTCACCTTCCAAATAATTATTTTCCACCGAGTTTATTTTCCTCTCGTTTGGAAAAGTAGTTTCTACTTGAACCTTTTAAATGCTCTTTTATATTATTTTTCTTTCTAGAGTAAGTTCTTTCCTAAAAGATTGGCAATTGGAAATAGAAAGAAACGCTAAAGCTTAACTTACATACTTGGTGTTTTTACTTAACAAAAATATTAGTTCCTCCTTCTGCCCTGTATTTGATTTTGGTGCGGTTGGTTTAAGAGGTAGAGGGGTTTTTTTTATGTTGTTGATATGCGCCTCGTTGATAAAACTGTTTCATTCAATTACTACCCACAACGTTTAAAACAAATGATATGGGATTGCACAAAATAAAATAGAGTAAAATAAAACCACAAAGAGATCTTATATTATTAATTCATTATTTTTACCAATACATTTTTAATAATAATGAAAAATAAATATTTTTGACATTTTTAATGAATAGCTTTAGTCATAATTTTTTTTACATGTATGACAAATAAACAAATTTTATTATTAAATAAATATATAATTATATCAGGTGTATATAAGAACATCCCTTATATTTCATATTTAAAAATTTCTTATAACTTTTAAGCATTTCCTGGAGTAGAAAAATCCAAGATTATTTTTAAGTGCATATTAACTCAATAAAATTGTTCTTATTCAAGATTAAAGTTTGAAAAATTACAAAAATATATAAACTTAGTTTTATAAATAGAATTCATAACTTATGAGATATTTTTTTATAAAAGGACATAATTATTAATTTGAAAAATAAGAAGCTTTAATCGCATTTGTGTACAATTTTCTAAGCGTAAGCTAATGTTTTTAATTTATCATCTTTTTATTTTTTTATTATATTTTCATCACATTACATTATTTATTTGTTTGTTTTTTTCAATTAAGTAAGCACAAAGTAACCATTTTAGTATACAGCGATCCAAAAAAAAATTTTTTTTTAGTCCCACCTTAATATGAGAGTGAGTGTTTATAAGTGCGTGCGCGTATGTTGCTATGAAACAACCGATTATTATGAGTGCAATTTTTTTTCCACATAAGGTATTATCCTTACATATATAATGATGGTAACTTCAGCTATTATGTTTATTAGGTAGATTTATTTGGTGGGAAGAAGCCGTAGATTGAAGCAACTCCCTAAAATGATATAATAAAGATTCGTTACATGATTAAGTTCCCTACAAGTCTATGATGAAGTGAAGCCTGCTAATGCAAATGATTACCCGTCATATGACACGGTTGTGGGATGAAAATGGAAATTTTAAACTAGCCACATATCTCTCACTGACGATTCATTTACGGATGATGTTGCCACAGAAAAGAAAGTACAGCATTTCACACCCTATCCTATCGAATTATTACTATACTCCATAATTAATGCAACGTGTGGAAAGTTATTCCCTAATAACTGCACATCAAAGATGTCGGTTAGCTGAATGTCCCGATTTCTAACTCAATTTCAGAAACAAACTTGGTGGGACCTATCAAGGGAAATATTCAATAATTTGGAGGAAAGACGAGCGAGCACCTGGTAGTTATGGATAAACCTTGTATCTATCAATGTGATTCAAAGATCAAAGAGATAAGTAAGAAGTTGAATCACAATGACTAACCTGCTTCAGGAAGACTAAAGTACATGAGGAATTGTCATGCTGCCTGTTTTTTCGGACTGTCGTTGAATATTCTCGATAGATGGCGTGGTAAAGAAACATTACATCAATGGTGATTATTAGTGTGTACTGCTGAATGAAAGCTCTGATTAAGAAATGGACGTAAATGCATACATCAAACTTGCCGATAATGCACTAGCTTTCTATCATCTTGAGGTGCGTAAGTATTAAAGCAACACGAAAGTAATTGGTACTGAGTTCGTAATTTTGAGCCATAGTCAAGTAACGCGGATGACATCCACCTGAGCTGCCGTCCCACTCTCAAAACCACTACCACCATGCCAACGGAAGATTTTGATCCATAACAGATTTAATGTCTGGTGTTGATCCTGATTATTATCTTTATTTTTGATGTATTTTAGAAACTGAAAATTACTAATGGCAACATTATAGTTTTTATGTGGTTCTTGTTTCTGTCAGAATAAAAAATGGCTTTGAGCTGTTATCTGTGGGCTTTACAGGATTAATAGCTACTAGATAACGAGAGAATTATACTTATTAAGGGTTTTAAGCCATTTTATATGATTTTTGCGTGATATTTTTGAGATGTTGAAACAATGGATTGAACTGACTGATCCCAATTCTTCTGATTTCCATAACGGTTCATGTAATGTGCACCAGCCCCTTTAAATGGCATGCCTTATATGTTGCTAGGACTGGAACTCATAACACGCCGGGCACGAGATTTCGACCTTGACCATTAGGATGCCGTGTCCTTATTTCGAGGTACGATTGAGGAATGAAAGCAATGTGGTTTTGAACTTTGCATATCTGCCTGCTCTACCTACTCACCAGAAGGGAACCTTTCTTCTTCCCATATTCAAAAAATCATTACGAGATCAGAGATTTCACAACACAATACTTCTTTCACACTTTATATTTTTTTCTAGTATAATAAAATAAAATAAGTATAGACAAATTGGGAATCCTACAAAGCAAAGAATGGATGAAAAGGGATTTAAAAACCTAGAAAAACCCACCAAAATATAAGTAGACATATGAAAAGTCAATTGCTCAAAATGGAAAATATTATGTTTTCCAGAGCTGTAACCGATTCAGTACAGTGAAATAGGGTTAAGCTTGCTTTACAGCAGGGGTGTCAAACTAGCGGGACACAAGCCACATGCGGCCCTCAACGAAAATTTTTGTGGCCTGGCCAGTACATCGTCACACAATAATATATAATTAGTTATTAAAATTTCTTTTAAAATAGCAGAGACGAGGTGTCAAGTATCAGGAGACGTAAACATTAAACTTTTCTTGTCCTTCTTTTTGTATATCTTTATTATAAAGTATTATTCAAAATAAGCCTGCGTTTCTATTAATAAGGATTTTTTATGCGGCCCAACTAAAGTTAAACCTTGTTTCCTTGATCAAAGTTAGGGTTTGAGTTTGACACCCTTGCTTTAGAGGATTTATCCCTAACCCGCAACAGAAAAATTTCGACATAATAGTGCAATAAAAAATGAAGAAAAGAAGATTAAAGCGAACTATAGTACTATTTATAACAAATAAACAAATGAATGACTATTTTCAGTACTTCAAAAAATTTCACTATGTTACGCGTTGAAACAAACAAAAAACCGTCATTAAGATCGTAACTTACGAAAATTCTAAGAGGTCTCTAATAATAAAAATATAAGAAACCATATCTACTGCATGAACATCATCTGCATTGTGGTCTTACTATCTGTTGAATGTGTCTATATAACTCTCGATTTAACTATGGTGCCATCAATATGACTGTAGTAATAAATAATAAAAAAATTTATATATATATATATATATATGTGTGTGTGTGTGTGTGTGTGTGTGTGTGTGTGTGTGTGTGTGTGTGTGTGTGTGTGTGTGTGTGTGTGTGTGTGTGTGTGTAGCGTGCTAACTCTCTTTAACTGTACCCGTTAATCATTTCCTAGTTCTTTGCATCTTAACCTAATTGCTCGCGTGCCTAATCTTAATCGTAATCTAATTGCTCGCGCTCATTTGCATCCAATCACGACTCCTGTTACAAAAGAGTCGTACGACTTCACCGCCAGTCTAAAAACTCGGAACACGGTTACGCCGCCCTTTTTCGCTTCTTGTCTCTTGTCATCATGTAGTCTGCTGCAGCTAGTGTTTGTGTATTGTGTGTGTGTGTCTATTTGTGATTACGTACATCTATGTGTCGTCCTTGTCTTGCTTAAATGTTTTCAAGATGTCTAATAAACAGATTTAATTAACCTCAAGAATCTTTCTTCAATATCAGTTTAAAGAATCCATTCCAACGAATATCGTCGTATTACATATATATACATATATATGTAAGTCATTGCATTGCCAGGTATTGCATAATGCTATGTGACTTTTAAGATTTTTTAAGTTATTGATATCTAAATACTAGCACGATGCTTTCAACTGTATCAAACGAAATATTCTTATAAACCACGCTTCTTGATCTAAAAAAGTAATACATTTTTTTTCTTTTACACTCCTGTAACATATCCTTGGGAGTTGATATCAGCAAAACCAATTTTTAGTATGTTTCTACTCAAAAACAGAAATATGTCTACCAAGTTTCTAGTCTGAAGGTCTAGTATTTCAAAAGAAGAATTTTCTACCTATTACACCCTGCAACTGCCTTTGGAAGTCGACTTTCACAAAATCTGTTTTTAGAGGATCTCTATCCACCAAGAGAAACGTACCTGCCAAAATTCAAGTCTGTAGGTTTAAAAACTCCTGAAATCTCCCAGTGAGTGTATGAATCATTCTTCTCCTATGTATATATGGTCACTAGATGATTGAAAATGTTTCCATTTATTTTAAGGTGCTCATTATCACTTGAATTTTGGCTTTACTTCTTATATTAAGTTATTGAACCACTGAAAAGAATATTTAGAGAAATGTTCTCTCTTACTTGAATCAGTGCTATGAAATTTAAAAAATTAAAAGTTTTACAATAAATATTTACTACAAAGGATATAATTAGAAAATTATAAGTTCTATACCAAAAAGGGTCAAGGAATAATAAATATAATAATTTATGATTATGTTAGAAATTTTTAAGAAAACTAATTTGTGAGTTGTATGTGTCTTCACGGAGACATGTTTAACAGACACATATATTTCCAAATCCGAAACTCATTATTTCTAATCCCTCTTGAGAGACAGCCTTTCACCATCGCTTAAAATTTCCTTTGTGATGCATAAGGAAATATTTGAATACTTCTACAAAACTGTTGTTTCGTATTCAGAATTTTTGAATTATATTTTTCTTCATTTGACATTTTTGCTTGAAGCAGGAAATGAAAAAATAGTATTCATACTTTTAGAATGCCGGAAATAAAATTGTTAATTTCTCAAACATTTCTACCAATGAAAAAAAAAACTTTCAGGCTTTTAACTGCATAAATTACATCGTTCATAGTAATAATGAAATAAAATTATTGAAATTATATTTTTTAACAAATAAAATTATTGGTAATACATATATTTTCAACTTCCATTTAAGGAGTCAGGTTTAAATAAATATTGAATCAATATAATATCTCGGGATGATATAAATATAAAAAATTGTATGTTTTCTTATAATTTTCATTGCGCCAAATACTTCACTCAGTTTAAATATTTCAGGATATTCAAAATATTTCATCACAACGTAAAGTAATAAATACTACATTTCCAATATTTTATCACAAATATTTCCTAGGCATAGAATTGTTTTAACACACTTGTTTTGATTATTTTGTATTGAATAAATTTCCACTTGGTGAAAGAAGGAAAACTGAAGTATTATTTTGTATATGTAAAGATAAATCATTCGGTTTTTTTTTATATAGGTAAGCTAAAAATGCAATGTAAATAAAAACCATTGATAAAAATATTTTGAAAAACAAGATGTATATTAATCTTTAAACACACGCACATGTATTAAATAGACTTTGATAAATTTGGACAGAAAAATAATTATTTCATGAAAATATATTTTTCTTAGATGTATTTTTTTATTTTTGCGTTCTGGACAGAAAATCGTGAATTAAATTTTAATATATATGAGCTTTAATTTAAAAATTTCAACTTGAATTTTTTTTAATTATATTTTTAAATTCAAGAATTGAAAACATATTAAAATTTAATTCAATATTTTTCATGGTTTGTGACACGTATAGTAGATGAGTGTAAAATTAGACACTAGTTAATTTCGTTGTACTGACAGTTTTTAATGTTAATATGGAGTTTTACTTTTCGGCATCTCATTGAAATATTTCTCCATTTATTTATGGAAAAATTATACATGCATTGATTTAAAACATTTAATTAAAAATGAGAAAAAATTTAAATCCATGAGATATATCCATTATATCTTATACCATATTCATATTAAAATTTGCTTGGCATTGTTTATTTAGAAATTAATCAGCTTATTTTTTTCTGATTTCTATGTTTTACTAAATGTTGCAGAAAATTATTTAATACATTGATGATACTTATTTTTAACTTGACTATTTCTTAAAGATCTTACTATAAATTTCTTATACTCAATTTTCTTTAATTTAGCTCTTCAAAACTGCTAGTTTAAAGTATTGAATCAGGAATCAAAAATAAATTTATTTTACTTAAAATTCAATACGCTTACTATTAATTGCACTAAGTCACAAAAAAATATATACACTTAGAAAGAAACGAACTGTTATCACGAAACTTAACACGCATGTAGTGTATGAGATCATATAAGAAAATGATTACAAATTCTAAGAACAGATTGTTCTATTAAGAAGATACGGCATGAAAAGGATTACAGATCAGTATGTAGTACACCCATTTGTGACAACTATACAAGTCTAAAAATGGCATGGCATCAAATCAATGAGGTCACTTAGACCTCCTAGGTGGAAAATCAATCCATAACCTTTGCAACTGGACAGTTAATTCCCCGATCTTCCGGGAAGGCTGCAGTTGCCTTTCAAGCATGTCTCAGGATTTCTATATTGGCGAGTGGTCTAGTGCTTTGGCAGGTCACGGGTGAAAGTTATATCCTTGAAGACATTGTTGGAGCGTCACGCAGCAGGACAAGCGTTGTTTGAATGATAAATGGCACCTGGATAACTTGATAGCATAAACAGTACAACTAGTGTTAAAATGTTGTCCACGTAACAGTGTGCCGTCAAAGTGCGTTGAAGGGCAACTAGAGGTGATCGTGTGTCCCAAGAAATCGCTCCTCACCCTGCCACACCTTATATAATCACCGTATACCTCTCGACAACTAATGCTGGGTCAGACCAGTGAGCTGACTGCCTCCACATGCGTATGTGCTCGTCATCAGCAATAAGACTGAACCAAGATTCCTCGCTGAAGACCGTAGCCTCTAATCAGTCACACTCCAGCTTGCCCAAGGTCGCCAAAATTCCAATCGACACTGCTCATGATGTGAGGTCAGTAGTAGACGTCTTAATGGTCAATGGCTCCTTATACCTGCGGCCAGTCTTCTCCTAATAGTTTTTCTTGATGCCACCTGAGGTTTGGAAGGGGGTAAATGGCGTCGAACTGATTCTAGAAACGTTGTTCGTGAAGTCGTTACCGCTCTTATGATTGCGCGAGCATCCCGATCATCTGTGCTCATGGAACTCCCTGACCATCCGCAATGGTAGACTATCCCTTTCATGATCCATTGTTGACAACGTCGAGCAACTACCACATCGCTCCGACCGAGAAGGAAGCCGATACGCCTGTTCAACCAACCTGCACCTCTGAGGCTTACTATACACCCTCTCTCAAAGTCGGATTATTGTTCGTACTGTCACCGGTTACGTCTTAGAGACATCTCTAGTCCCAATACCGCCCCTCCAATTCGACAGATTTGTTTGAATAATTCTATGCACGAACAATCACGGTTTTAAACTCTCCCATTTGAGCATCTCATATGCGCACAGTACGCTTACACTTGTCTCGTTAGTGTCTAAATTTTAAACATTTGCATATCTCTTACCAGACTACATCCCTGCCAAGTTTCGTGATAGTAGCTGGATTTCTTCTGGGTGCATAAATTTTTGTGACAGAGAGTATTGTTTTATTTAAAATATCATGTTTGTTTGGGTACAAAAATATTGATCATTTTTCAATTTTAATTGGATAATATTAATTGTAATATAAACTGAACAGAAATTTAAGCATTTTTAGTTTTGATAAAAATTGCGAAATAAGTACAGTAATACCTCGACTTACGCGCTTTTCAAATCTCGTCTTTATTTTTTTTTTCCATCACTAAAACTTAGTCAGTCAAGGCTGGAGCCTGATGAAATTGGCAATGTGTTTGAAAAAGTGGTCGATATTGCCAAGCAAATAAATTTAGAAGTGGATAGTGATGACATTCAAGAGCTGCTGGATTCCCATAATCAGGAACAAACATTGGATGAGCTCATAGAAATGCATGAGCAAGATATTGAACAACTTGAGTCTTAAAAAACCAGTTCAATCAGGAGATCGAATGACGATTGGTAATTTGACAGAAGTTTAATTGAAAAAGGGTTAAAAATTTTAGAAAATACAGGATCTAACAAAGAGCATATTTTTTCACCAAAACAAAGAATAAAAAACTTACTTTTATCCTACGAGGAAATTTTGGGGGAGAAAAAAATCCTTGAAACGGCAGACAACTTTGTTAGCTTTTATGAAACCTTCTACATCATACTAACTTTAGTTTGCGATTTTGTTTTTATGTTATCTAAGATTTTATTAAACATTTTTTTTCTAAATTATTATTTTCTTTCGTCTCAGGCCCCAATTAAAAATAATATGCATGCATTTATATGCAAAATTATACACCTTTATGCTAATTTGACTTGCACTGTTATCACTCAGTCAAAACTATAGCGTAAGTTTGGGGTATTACTGTATTTAGTAGAATTCAAGTGTTACCCTACAGTTTTTTTAATTCATAAATCAACAATTTCACCAACCCAAATATAAAATTCATTTTTAAAAGGAAATTTGTCTTGCATTTCTTTATTTCTAAATACAATTGCCACTGAGTACAATGGTAACTGAGTAACCATCATCCCGAGCTTGTATCTGGTGAGATTTCAGTCACTTCATAAGTTTTCCAACTAAATACCACCATATATAGACGCCGATGCACGTTAAAATTATCAAGGCTCAAAATCCTCATTCTCGCGTGTTATAGAAACCTTGAGAGTGCAATTCCAGCTTAGATGTGTTACTACACAGGGTGAAGTAAATTAAAATCAAATCAAATCGAAGTATGTTCAAATGTACAAGGGGTGATCAAATGAAAAGGTACGAAACGACATAAAAATGAAACAGTTAAATATTTGCATATTCCGCCAAGGGAGAATGTAGCGAGACATCTCGGGATGCCATTGGAGACTCTGACTGGGATCGGATCATGCGCGGGTGCCCGCATGCGCAGGACAGAGCAAAGGCTCTTATAAAAAGCGGCGTCCAAATGATGCGAGCACAGAATTACTCGAGCACAGAAAAAGCATTAACTCCGATGTGTACTGTGAGACACTCCGACGCCTACGCAGGTCCATCAAGAACAAAAGACCGGGGCTGCTCACGGAGGGTGTGGTTCTGCTCCATGATAACGCGCGTCCACACGTCTCCAGAGTCACACAAATGGAACTGGACAAGTTCCAACGGGAGACGTTGGACCATCCGTCCTACAGTCCGGACATGCCACCCTGCGATTTCCATGTGTTTGGTCCACTGAAGAAACACCTGAAAGGAAAGCGCTTCAACTCGGACGACGTTCTCAAGGACACTGTGAAGGACTGGGTCTCGTCACAGCCACAGGAATTCTGGGAACAAGGAATCCTGCGGCTTGTTCATCAGTGGGATCGTTGTGCTCCGGCCTATGGTGTATATTTTGAATAAAGTCTATATTTGTACCCACCGTGTCGTTTCGTACCTTTTCATTTGATCACCCCTTGTAGTTCCCGTAACTTAATCGAGATTCATAATTACGAACTCCATCGTCATAAACACTCGTGTATCTTCAATTGTCGAGTTTAATGAAGAATCTGAGTCTAATTTATAAATCATACTAAAACTTCCAAACTGAATGTATTTTTTGTATACGTACATATCACTCTCATATTGCATAACTTCAAAAATTTCTGCTTTAATAAATAGAATGCTGCCGAAAATAGAAAAAAAGATGTGTGTGTGATTTCTCTTAACAAAAGAAACATAATAACATGTTGTTTAATAAATAATGACTATTTTAGTCAATAAAAAAATCTAGGAGATATTCTTTTTATCCTGAGCTTCAACGAATATTAAGGTTTCACTTTTTTATTGACTCGTTAAATTTTTATTAAGTCTAGTGTAATAAATCTTGAAATCCATTGGAGGAAAAACAACAAAACTCTGCTACATGTACCGATATTCTCCTTGGCTTTATATAATTCTATGAGACTAGATAAAAAAATAATGTTAACTTGTATTCAGAAATTAATGAATATAAGGGAGGAAATTAAACAATGGGAAAAAATAGCATTTCGGGCTGGAAAACTTCCAAAAACTGTGTTTTCTTTATTAGTTTCTTGTTGAATGTTTTAAAATTGTTTAAAAAAATAAAAATCAGCTGAAAGAGAACATCATTAATATTGAACAAATTTTAAAAAAGACTTTTAAAATAAATATTTGGCTCTTTCTTATTTATTAAAAGAAATGTGGAATATTTTTTTTAAGGAAATGATAAATTTTAATGAACTATTGGAATATGTTACAACATATAAATATTTAGAAAAGTCTTAATAAATTTTATTAAAATCTATCTGCATATATACCGTCTAAACGAACAATAAATTTTACTGTATAAGTTTTTGAAACGTTGAAAACAAAGTGTTTTAAAAAATATTTTGTTGAGTCCTGTGTTTTGAAATTGTATTTTTCAGATGTAATGCAAAATAAAAAGTACTAATCAATTAAAATGTGTTCCATACTTTAGTTTTGATTCTTTAATATGTTACAATATGTTATAAGGCTCCATACACTTAAATAAAGTAAGTTAACAAAACAAATAAAGATTTCAGAAGGAAAAGGACTGCAAAATAGGATTTTCTTAAGGAAGAAGAATGAAACGAAATGTCTGTGAATAATAAACAAATATTTTAAAAGATTACGTCAAAACTCTTTATGAGAAAAAGAATAGGAAAACTATAGATTTTCTTCACTAACAGATGTCAAAAATGTCTATAAATCTACAATCTATACAAAAATATGTCTTCCTTCACACATGAATTCGTAATCCCTTTTAAAAATATTTTGACATTTCTTGACATTGCTTTTGCATTATTTATGAATGAGTTATTTTCAATCCTATCTAAAATACATTTTATCGCTGAATATTTCTTCGAATTATTACAAACGAATTTTAAAGGAATGTTCAACAGAAATGAGAATTCTTGAAAAGGAAAATTACTGATACGCTTATGCAATAGTTTTTCTTTTATTGTAATAAGCAATAAATAAATATTTATTTCATTATTTTTAAGTAACATTAAATGCATGATTGGCAAAAAAATTTTAAATATTTTTAATAAAATTCTATTTTAAATTACTTTTATCTAAACTTAGTAAAAAATAAAAAGAGATGCATTAAATTCAACATTTAGTGACTATTTAATTTAGTTCCTGTATTTTTACTTCAGAATCATTTGCTACTAACATTCAAATTTTACTGTAGTTTTCTCGAATGAATTATATAAAATATCAATGATTATACTATTTTGAAAATTGAATAAAATTTTAAGAATTTTAAATAAATTAATTTTATGAAATATTTTTAAAGACCAAATTAGAAAACATTAAATTACGTTTGTAGAACCTTATTTTTAGCGAAATCATTATGCTGAATGCGTTGAGTTTAAATAAATATGCAATTAATAATTCAAAAATAAAGGATGACAAAAATATTTCTAACATATTTCACAAAATTAGAAAACTATATGAATACCAAAAATAATGAAATAAATTAATGTAGTGTGGATATTGAAACCATTTCTCTTTAATAAGTTTAATTTCGGTTTTTCATAAAAATTATTAAAATATATTTACAATACAAAAACGAACACTCTTAAGCAGAATGTATGAAAATTGTTAAACAGTTATTTAAAATCCTAAAAAGGTGAAACTTTTATTATTGTTTGATAAAATTTCAAGAAATTTTAGTAATTTTTTTCTTTTGCTTAAATATTTTCATAAAATATTTTTATATGAAAAAGATATTCATTTATATGTAAAAGTTTCAACAATACAGTAAGGATTTTCTAAATTTTTGAAATAAACATCTAAATAGAGAAGTTATAGATTTAAAGTGTTAGGAAGAAAATGTGAAACTTGAAGACGAAGTATTGTATTTCAAAACTTTAGAGTATATAAAGCAGTAGTAACGGCAATGATTTGAAAATATATTACTGAAATATTGTTTTTTTTATCGAACAATGACAATTGTAAATACAATAGACAGCCAAAAGACATGGTTCGGGATTTTAAAAAAACAGTAGAAACTCCTGTAATTCGTAAAATCTTTTTTTTTTCTTAGCATATGTAAAAGAACATGCATTAGCTCACGATTTCCAATAAAGCTGCAGTGACTTCTGTAAGAAGCTGAATGATAAAGAGTCTACTAACAAAATGATAAAAAGGGGGGGGACTATCATATCACCCTGTATAATAAAAAGCTGGAAAGGTTTTGTCACTTTAAAAAAAATATTTAATATATTATTTTCAATTTTTTAAATAGATTTTCGTTACAGTAACACCCTTGTGTGTGGGGGGGGGGCGTCCCATATATATAATCACGGGATGGTTTTATAATTTAAACATCCATAATTTATTAAGGGGACACTGTACGATACAATTGACAAAAAACGGTCAAAAAATTATATATTTTTCTACAAACTCACAAAATTTGAAAACTCTTAAATTAAAAAACGCAGAGTTGTGATAAATTTTATGATTAATTTTACTCACATCTCAATGGCTAATCAAAACTTTAAATTGACTTATATTTTTTTGAGACTCTAGGTAGACTCCTTGTGTGCCAACAAGTATAACACAAGGCTTATACAAACGTAAGTCAATACTCAATCAATAGTGGTAGGAAGTCTTAAGTACAGGGATACAAGCGCAAATGGGAAATCGAAAGGTAAAAAGAAACAAGACGGGATGCAAATACAATAAACACAGTACAAAATACAACATTGCTCACATGCAAAAATGGAGACATTCAGTAGTTAAAATTATACAATGGGAAGGTTTGGAAGCACATGTGTGTGTGTGTGTGTGCGTGCGTGTGTGCGTGTGTGCGTGTGTGTGTGTGTGTGTGTGTGTGTGTGTGTGTGTGGTGTGTGTGTGTGTGTGTGTGTGTGTGTGTGTGTGTGTGTGTGTGTGTGTGTGTGTGTGTGTGTGTGTGTGTGTGTGTGTGTGTGTGTGTGTGTGATCAGAATAAAGTGTTTCAAAATGCAAATGCGTAAAAGCATGCATTTGGAAAGCTAAAATAATTAGCTTGTCTTCATTTAAAATGCTAAGGCTTTTTTTTCTTTGTGCCTAACACTTGGAAATTTTTTTACTTGTTGCTTATAGTACATGGAATAAATGTTGGTACGCGTTTTTCAATCAAAGCAATACTTATTCTTTAAAAATAATTGAGTTTAGAATTTACACATTTTTAAGGAATTTTCAATAAGCATTCATAAAAAGAAGTATGGTACGAATACCAATTATGTTATCGCAAAACCCAAACTAACTTTTGTTATACATATTGTGACCTATTTGCAAATCAAATTTCATATACGTTCGTTAATTTTTGTAGGAGGAGTAGCATTTTAGAATCCCTTCATAAGTTTCAAGTTTCTTCCTTAAAAAATTCAATAGTTAGTTTTTTATGAAATTTTGAGCACAAAATCCGTTTTACATCGTACATACACATAGGATACAACCAAAAAAAATTACGAAAATCATTAAATTTAACAAATTTGTGTAAATCGTACCATGTTCCTTTAAAACATGATTTCTTAATATATAAATATAATTTAAGGTGTAAGTTAATGCTGTACAAATGTTCATTGGAAAATACTCAGTACGTATAATTGCAATTTTGATGTCTTTTCTTATTTTTAAAATATCACTAAAAGCAAAATAAATTTAAATTACTGCATTTGTCTATTTTTCTAATACATATAAAATTTCTAAATAATTAAATTGCAGTTTCATTTCAATTGAAATCTAATTGATCCGTTAATTTAACGTGAGATCAAGTATTAAGAAACAACATGGAAGAATTATTTCTTTTTATTTATTATTCATGGATAGTAATCCCAAAATTATGCATTCGCTTAAAAAGAATGAGCAGCAAAATATAGTAAAGTATTTCTTAAAACCGTTAAAATCCTGTTAAATTAAAATTTAACTATTATTTGCAGCTTTATAATAAAGGATTTTACATATATTACATTTTAAGCAATGTATTGGTTGTTGCAATTTTTTAGAGCGAATTAGTATAGTGAATAGTTAAATGCAAACACCTAAAATTAGTTGAAAATAAGATTTAAAATTAACAACTTTATGCAGAAAAAGTTCAAAAATTAATAGTTTTATATTCATCAAAGTTTTAAACTAGATATCATTTTTATTTTTATTTTTTAATATCTTAAAGATCATGACATGCTTCTAAAGAAAGAAAAAAACGATATAAACCAGATGGCTGGAAAATAGTTTGATATGACTAATTCTTACTGATTATGACTGATAACTGTTTTTTGAATTTTTCGATCAAAAATCGATATTTCATAGCACAATTTTGCTTATATTTCTCTTTAACTATTTATTCTACAAAAAATGTGTTTATTCTTAAATTTTTTAAATCTTTAAGATCGCTTCAAGAAGAGCTTTTCAGAAATCCAATATTGAAGAAAACTCTGAATTCTAAGTTAAACTGAATGTTTGAAAGTATGTTTCTATATCAGTATCTCCCATAAAACATTCAGAGTGCCAAAAGATCCAACTAAACCATATCATGGTATCGATATGAACTACAAACGTTTCTTTCTGATCTTCAATTTCACTCCTACATTAGAGTTCGACTGAAAAGTGAAGAAATGAGAAGGACATGTTGGAATTTGAAAAAAGATTTGCAGTGTACGTGGGTTTTCGTCTTTATTTTTAAATTTCTTTGCAGTTCCTTCTCAAATGTTAGAAAAGAAAAGAATTGCAGATAACAGAATATTCATTCTTTTCTCTGAACTATATACTTAAGAAGAACTGGAGTGCTTCTTTAACAGTTATGTTTCGCTTTTTTTATTTAAAAAAGGGAAGTTGTGGTGTTTTCTTTCAATTTAACCTTAATATATTCCCATTATGTTTAAAATAATGCGTATGAGCATCCAAAATAATATTCAACTAGTTTCTGAATTTCTGAAAAATGCCTAAATGGAATGTCATTCTCGGTCAATTCTCAAAATGTTAAGACGCATTATTTCCCTGGTATCCTAACGATTTTGATACATTGGTTACTTCTAAAATAAATACATTAAACAGGTCATTCATTTTTTACTTAATATCCATATGTAATGAAATAAACATAATCATAATCCATTTTTTTACACAGGTATAAAAAAAATATTGATAGAAGTTTTTTGTTTTAGCTGTGTACTCCTTATATTCCGAGATTTTATAAACAATTATAAAATTGAATTTGATCTATGTATGTTAAATTAAAATTATTCAAGCTAATTACTACTGCTATTACAGTAATTTTAGTACTAAGGGTGTGAAAAGTCAAATTTAAAGTACACTCAAGTCCATAAATTAAGGATACTGAAGTTCAGGCAAAGAAAGAGACAGAAGCAAAACAAATTTGACTTATTTGTAAAGTCTATTTATTAAACAAAAGGTAAAGAGCAAAAAGATGCTATATGTTTAACAGAATTAATAAAAATTGCGATTTTTACTCCCTGGAGCAAATTTTAAAAAAGAACCTATTTACAAAAAAACAGTATAACATGGTTAGTATGATGGTTACTACGGAGTATGTCTCCCGGACTATCCAATACAGGCCTTGCAAAACCTACGGATGCTGAGTATCAAATTATCAATCTGATCTTGGGGAATATTATACCACTCATCAAGCAATGCCCTCCGAAATTCCGGTAGACAGGTAGGAGGGGGTTGACGGGCTGCAATTCGTCGGCCAAGCATATCCTACACATTCTCTATTGGATTCAAGTCCGGTGAGTATGCTGTCCAATCCATACGGGTGATATCCTCCGAATGAAGGCATTCGTCTACAATGTTTGCACGGTGAGGACAGGCGTTGTCATCCATAAACATAAATTCAGCACCCATGGTGCCCCGAAACAAACGTACATGTTGTTCCAGAATGACATCCCGATAGATGTGGAATGTCATCGTTACACTCTGAACATGCAGGTCAGTTCTGGAACCAAGAATAATTCCTCCCCAAACGAGCCATCCTGCACCACCGTAACGGCGTCGTTTAATGGTGTTCTCTTGGTGGTAACGGGTACCTGGCGCTCTCCAAATGAAAGTCCGGCGATAATCAGACTGCAAACTATATCTGGACTCGTCGAAAAACATCACACAAGACCACTGTTGCGGTGTCCACAATGCATGTTCTCTACTCGAGGTTAATCGCAGGCGATAGTGAGTTGCGGAAAGGGTAACACATCTGACAGGCCTACGAGCATATAGACCAATGTGCCCTAAGCGTCTGTACACGGTCTACCTTGAAACTGTCGTACCAGTAGCTGAAGAGAGCTGACGAGACAAGTCTGATACTGTGCTCCGTCTGTGTTTCTTTTGGCAGTAACTGCCAAATACCGGTCCTCATTCGGCGTTGTAACTCGGGGATGATCTGTGCTGTAGCATCTACTCACATTACCATCATCTTGGGATCGTTTCCAAAGCCTGGAAATGACACTCTGGGCGATTCCTAGTTCCTCGGATATTTCCAGCTGGGTACGTCCACATTCCAGTCGTCCGATAATTCTACCACGTAAAAAATCATCCAAATGCTTCCTTTGTGCCATAACTATGCGGTTATTGCACTGAAAGGCTTTTAAAGTGCGTGTGAACAATTTTACTTCTTTGCCACCATTCCTTATATACCCCTCTCTTACACTCTCGTCATTGTGACGTACTATCCGTGCCATCTGGTGGTTTCCTGTAATTTGCATATTCTTCTTCAAGATGTGTGTGATAATCCTACAGGTAAAATTTTTATTTTAGAGTTCAATTTCTGTGTGATTCTGAATTATCCTTAATTTATGGACATGAGTGTAATTGTTCTTCAACTTGTGATAAATGTAAATATCAGCAATAAATTTAATTACAGATAAAATTTTATAAGTAAAACATATCTTCTAAGTATTTTTTCTTTCGTTTCAAATATTTTATGAGCTAAGAATTTTTCCTTAAATTCTTTTTAAACTGTATCAAGGAAACGAAGAAAAAATATGCTTAATCATAATAAATCTTCAATGTAGGCACTTTTTGCTGAAATATCATTTTAGGATGGTTGAGGATCGAACAGACTAATTCTGGAAACACATAAAAACCTTTCGAAATTATCTCATTTTAAGCTTTTCAAACATGTATAACTTTTGTTTCATTTTAAAAGAAATGAAATTGTATAAAGCGTATTTTAATCCTTTTCTTTTCACCGCTGCATAATCCTATCCAAAAACAATGTCAATTTTTAAACGGGATTTACTCAAACGATTCCAATTTCAGAAGAATAATAAATCATTATCTAGGAAATGGACGATTTTTGTTCGTTCTTTCACAGCTAAGCTCTACTAAAAAATAATAAAAATCCCAATCCTATTTTGCAAAAGATTTCAAAAATAATTATCAAATAAGTAATTTCTGTCTACACAAATTTTCTTACATTCCTGAATCCCAGGATTACATGTTAGTATAATCTACGATAGATAAAATGTTATTTTAATAAGATGTGGGAATCGAAATTTTTTGCATTATCTTATTCTTTTGGCTTCAAATGTTTAAAACACTACAATATACGTCTTAATCCTTCATACGACCATTTTTTTCTAGTAACTTTACGTTAAAATATTTTTGGGATTTAGATTGATTCATAAAAAGAAATTATCATTTATCTTATTACTTAAAATTTATTTGATTTTTAAAACGAATTGGTTTTGTTGAGAAGTATGTTTCTCATGACCCACTGAGAGCTATTGAAAGGTAGGACATGGTATGTTTTGAATTTCTTTTTATATTGCATTACATGATACTTATTAAAAGTAATTCGTAAATATTAAATTATATTGAATAAATTATAAATTAATTGCATTTTGTGTTAAAAAATTTAAGTTTAAACATATTATTTTCCCTGAAATTTCAAAAACAGGAATCAATAGAAGCATGACATTACAAGTTATATAAACGTACAGTGAAAATCGTTTAACACGAAACTGAAGGTACTGAAATAATTTTTCGTGTTAAAGGATATTACAAAAAAAACCATATATTTAACAAAATTAAGTTTATTGGAGTGCATTTTGTTTACACACATATGTATATAAGCATGTATTTAATAAAAATCAAAGAAACAAAAACATCCACAAGAACTTGATGAAAACTAATACAAAAATTTCAAGGTTTATAACTGCGCATACTTTTCATGATGTTCCTCATTTTGGATGGCGTGGGAACAGGATTAAACATGCATAAAATGTAAATGTCTTAAATTAAATTATCTGAAAGGTTTCATCTAATTTTAATTTTACTTTACTAAATAGGAAGTAAAATTTTCTTTACAAAATTTATATTTCATCATGACTAGAATAAGAAATATATCATTCTTCAAAATCTAAAGCCAGCATTCGGTTCTTTCTTAATTTATTCCCTTCATAAAATATTACTTGTTTAAAATGTTGGATTCATTTTTAGTGTATCTGTTAGGCAACCATAATGAGGACAACAAGTGTGTTTCATTTCGCCGTAAGCAAATACGTTTATCCGCAATAGTACAGTGACGAATAATTATAATTAATGTTATTTCGAATAATTATAATTTAAACTTTTTATTCTCTCTACATTCTAAATTTAATTTTAGCAATTAACTGAAACCTTATATAAAAATGTTATTTTAAATATAAATATATTATAACATAAAAATGTTAATACGCAGATCTAAACTGACTTGGAGAATTGAGTTAGCACATCTTTTTACGTGATCTTTGAAATAAAAAAGGGTTGTTGTTTTTCATTTTCATGTAACGTAATTTTTTTATAACTGGAGACACATTCCACTTTTTTAGGTAGATGTGATTTAAAGACATGATTTTTAATCAGTTTTTCGAAAACAGTATATACCATAAAGAATATATATTACTATTATTATTTTATAACTAAAATATTTTTGGTATATAATCAAAAGAAGTGATATATTAAACGATGTATAATAGAGATGAATATTTTTTTAAACTTTTGAGGATTAATCAAACACCAGACTTGAAATAATTAAATTTTTCACATAATATGAAAACTCTCTTTTTAAATTCTTTTATATACAAAATACGCTCGGTGAATATCCAATGCAATTTAAAATTTATTGTTTCATAAATAATAAAAAAAATAGCTTCAAGTTGAATATCGATTTTAACGTATTTTAAATTAATACTTTATATCTTCAAAAAAATTTACATAAATAATGATAGCACTAACCATGTTTAATATAATTTTCAGCTATTTAAGGTAGTCGGTACCCCCTATACCGCTAATGTGAAATGGAGCTTTTTATGTACTTTTTTCTCAGAAACTGTTAAATATAAAAACATCACATTTTGTCTGTATATTAATTATACATTTATATTTATGCTGAAGAGAGCTTTTTTGAAAATCATGCAACGTAAAAGTATCACTATGAATTTTTTGAAAATTGTCAATTTTTTTTCCTGATAACTGACCTCTTCCAAAATATTTTGGAAATATTAATAAAAGCTCACTTCAGTATATATAGTTACATATCAGTTATTTTCAGTGAAAATTGCATGAGTATCATTTCAGTAGATTCTGAGGAAAAACATCTTTTGAGAAAAATGCATTTTTGAAATGAAATGTCACTTTATCACAGAAATTATGAATTACAACATGTATTTATACCATTTTATTAAACATTAGCTAATCCTATATTTATTTTAAAACTTTTTGTTTCCTATTTTACTTAAATTGCCCAGAAAATACATACATATTTTTTTCAGTATTTGTTTAACGAGATATTTTGTAACATTTACATTAATTTTCTCAAAATCTGTATCAATTTGTGAAGAATTTTTAGCTTTGATATAGATAAAAAGCAAACTTGACAATAAAACATCTTAAATGCCTTGTAATAATGTATCAATATTTGAAAGTAAGAATTTGAATATGTGGTTGAGCGACATTTCGGAAGTTTTCATGAAAGTTTCGTACACTGCTGGCCACCGTAAATGCAACACCCTGAAGGAAGCACGCAAATAACATGAAATTTACAACATGCATTAGCGGAGGTGAGATATGCAAATGATTAGAATTTCAGCGCAGACACACATCACGCACGCCTGTGGCGCCACCTCAAAGTGCTATTTAAGGCTTGGAGATTTCGACGATTTCAAGTTCGGCAATTGTGTTTTTCTTGTGGTTTTTCAAAAAACGATCAGTTATGTCTCGTAGAAAACAGCGATCAGCTTTTGATCAAGTATCCGAGTTCGACAGAGGAAGGATAGTGGCCTACCGAGATTGTGGATTATGCTTCAGGGAAATCGGTAGTCGTGTTGGACGAAACCAAACAACTGTAATTCGGATATGTGACCGTTGGATGCAGGAGCGTACGACGGACCGACGTGGTCGATCGCAACCACCTCAGTGCACCACTTTACTTGAGGACAGACAAATTGTGCGCATGGTAGTGACAGATCGCTCGGTCAAATCACGAACCATAGCACAGCACATTGAGTCTGTAACGCATCATTCAGTGTCTGCACGTATCATTCAACGCCGTTTACAGCAGAGTGGTCAGTCCGCAAGACGTCCACTGCTTGGTCCACCCTTGACGCAGAACCACAGACGTCTCCGTCACCAATGGTGCGATGAAGGAAGGATGTGGGTGGCAGAAGGGAATAAAGTTGTCTTTACTGACGAGTCACGCGTCTGTCTGCAACACCACGATGGTCGGATTCGAGTCTGGAGACACCGTGGAGAGAGATGCTGAACAGCTGCGTTATGCACCGCCACACTGGTCCTGCACCGGGTATTATGGTATGGGGCGGTATTGGATATCACTCTCGCACTCTTCTAGTACTCATTGCCGGTACTTTGAACAGCCAGCGCTACATCTCCGAGGTGTTGGAGCCAGTTGTCCTTCCTTACATTCAGGGCTTGGCCACAGCCATATTTCAACAGGATTTTGTGCGACCACACGTGGCACGCATCGTCAATCACCAGATTGAATTGCTTCCCTGGCCGGCTCGCTCTTCGGATCTTTCGCCGATCGAAAACATGTGGTCCATGGTTGCTCAACGAGTGACACAGATTAGACCCCCAGTTGCGACACCAGATCAACTTTGGCAGCGTGTGGAAGCTGCTTGGTCTGCTCTACCCCAAGAACACATCCAAAGTCTCTTTGAATCAATGCCGAGGCGTGTGTCAGCGGTGATCTCCAACAATGGTGGCTACTCTGAAGGGATTTTTTAAATGTATTAATTAATTTAAGAAACATTTGAGAAACATAGAGTACTTTCATACAGTAAATTTACACAATTTAAAAAAAATTCAGGAAACAGTAATTTTTATAAAAAATTTTACCTTGTCAAAGTATGCATTATCTGAACAACTTTATAATACTAGTTTTCTTTTCACTATGTATAATTAAATGTTATCTTCATTATAATTTTTCGATACGAAATTTCTTTTATTATTATTTTGAAACATTTTTGCTTTTTTTATTTTCATTAGGTATACTATAATCATCAGCATCAATTATCAGCTGGTTACAATCTGATATTTAAAGATATTTATATATAAATTTGTTTCTTGAATGAAAGGCAACTTTGAAATTTTAAATTTCACAAATAGTTCTACCTTCAAATAGTGCAATATTTTTAACACTTTATTTAGACACGCGAAAATTTACTAATCAGTAATAATAGTTAATTAAAACTAAATTTAAAGTAAAGAATGGACTTAAATTTCGGTGAAAATCACTAAATATTATATATAACATTCAAATCCACTGTCCAAAATTGGCTCCAAAATTTTTTAGCAAATCTAACAGTTAAACGTGCAGTTAATATACATTTATCTAAAGTTGCGTTTGAATAAATAAAATAAGTAGAGGCTTTGCAACTTTTCCCTAGGTTTAAAAAGACAATGTTTATACTTTTAACTGTCAAAATGGGCGGGGCAAAGCAGCTGATTATTTTTTAAAAGTCATTTTGATATACTTCTTATTCATAAAATACCAAATATGTTACATCGTTGGAAAGGCCATGGATTGGAAATTTTAAAAATATCAAAATCTCAAAATCGACAATCTGAAGATTTTTAGCCTACTGACTGCTCTTAATTATTAAAACTTTTTAACTTGCCCTGATGTTACAATTTATTTGAGTATCTGAATAAGGAAATAATTGTGAAATATGTAACTTTATTGAACTAAAATTGTTGTGAGGAAATATACTTTTTTATAAATCAAATTAAAAACTTATACCTTATACCTAGAGAAAAGAAAACTGATTTTAAACTGAATTCTATATTTATAGAAATACTGAAGTACTATATTATTTTAAAATAATACATCCTTCATGTACCATATTTTTGTAGTTGAGATATCCACACCAAAACTACCCAGAACGTTTTTCTTCTTTTTTTACGAAAATGTAATGCTTATTACTTCCTCTATAAAATGTGTTAAATGATATATTTACATATACACATCTCTAGGAATCTCTGTAATATATACACAGTCTTTTTAGCTTTATTTATTGCTGAAAAGAGGCTAAAGATTATGCGTGGTCAATGTAGGTCACCCATGAGGCAATAAAAATACCATGTTACTGAGTGTTATATATCTTGGCAAATACTCTTTATCTACACGTACTTCCTCAGAGAAAAGAAAGATTTAATCAATGTGTTTTATATTTTATCTAGGGAGATGGGAAAATGTAATTGTGATGAAAATAATGTATGAAATAGGTTTTAAGGTTGAACACAGATGCTTTTAGATCATTTGAGGGCAATCTTTGTATATTTAAATGTATAAATAGAGTCGTGCATGAGAAAGAAAATATTTTTTCAGTTTAACTTTGCTTTTATTATTTAATATTAGATGCTTCTCTCATAAAGGTAAAATAATTTGAAAGTAATATTCACAACTTATCGTATACCCCATTGTTTACATAATAAATGTAAATAATAACTCTGCCACGCATATAGTTTTAGAATGACTAGATTTGAAATTTGTATAAGTACAGATGTTTGCAAAAGTTTGGTCCAGACGTCGATTTTCATTATTTTAACATCTTATCCTTTTTTCACAGTATTTAATCATCTCATTTGTTTATTCATTTAGGTATTTTGCTCATACTTCACACAAAAAAAGAAGTTATTTGATAATATAAGTTACATCACCCTAAACAACAATCTATACCTATCAACATGTTTACTTACATGTTTTAACGCATGCATTTTAATCAAAATTATGTCTATGTTATGTTGTAATATGTAATTTATTAACTACACTTATAAGAGCATTGAAAGTAGCACACCAAGAAGGAAGCAAGTCGCAATCGTGAAAATTTACAATGTAATTGAATGATGTCCAGTATGAAAATGGTACAACTTTGTACAAATGCGCATAACGACACATCCTTGTATCGGGAAGTGGGTCTTATATAAACCAGTGCATAGTGGCAGATTCATAAACATAATGATCACATTCCGATCCTTTTAGATAGATGTATGGGAAGACAATTTACACAGTTAAGTGAGTTTGAGAGGAACAATGTTGCAACCCGGAGGTCGCAGGTGTAGTTTGGGACACCGAAGAGACAATAATTAAATACCTATCTTTTCATTCGATGGTAGAGCATTTGTTGGCTCTCTCCTAGGTTGCTCTTGTCCATTTCGAAACTTCTTCTTTCTTACTTCCATCTCCGAGCAATTCTTTCAACCCACTTGAATGATAGCCCAAGGACTAACTCCAATACACCCGTTGCCATTACTCAAATAAGCATAAAATTATGTTATCTCTACGGAAGAGGGTTTTAAACTCAAACCACAGTTAAAGAAGAATTTCCCTAAGATTATTGATAGAAGGACCGCGTATAGAACCCGTCACTACCCTAGCAATAGCATGATATCTGCAGAATGGTTGACGCGTCTTGTTGCTCTCCAGGTCGATCGTTTGAAATGCGTATCAAAACTTCTTGGGTGCAGGGGACACGAGACGGAGTACCTACGCGTGGAGAACTGAGTGTGAAGCAAGAAGACGATGAAGTGAGAAGGTCAAAGGATAGCGCGGCAAGCGGTCAGGGATCTCGTAGTAACTCGTTCCAGGTACAGTCAGACGTAGGACTGCCAGTTGCACCACAAACCATTTCCAGAGGCCTTACTCGGAAGCGAATCTACAATCCAAGAGGCCTTTTCATGCCCTGTCTTTAACATTAAAACATTAGAGGATCCGTGTACAGTAGTGCCCAGCCAGATCGATATGCAATGCCACAGACTGGAAAAAAGTGGTATTCAGTGATGAATGCCGGTTCGTTTCGGGGTCAGATGAGAATCACGTTAGGGTGTGGAGATACCCAAGGAAGCAGTACAATACCACTCATGTTGTCGCAAGAAACCTGCCCGCAGAGCGGACATAATGGTCTGGGGACCATAGTTAGGATAGCCAGTCCACTGTAACTAAATAGTCAGCATTTAATTAGCTTATAATTGTATTGGTTTTGGATTCAAGTAAATCTCTCATCTGTATCATCATGTTATTGCATTACATTTCAGTTCAAAGTTCCCTTTTAAGCGCGGTATTTTCAATATTCCAAAGTGTATTTTGAACAATGATAAGGAAATAAAATTAGAAAACTTATGAATAAAATTGAATAAAACTAATATATAAATTAAATACAAACCAAATAAATCATATAGCTTAAATCGGTTTTAATACTGTAACTCAATTTTAAAAATTTGCTTACTACTGTATCAAATTACATAAAAAGTTAATAGAGAGTTTCATTTTTTCTGAGCTAGTATTTTTAAATAATTAAAAATGTAATACAAATCCTTACGGAAAAAGTGGCAATAGTTCAGATGGTTTATTATTCTCATGATCGAAAATTACTTTTACAGTTTATAGTAAAAGTTTTAATCCCTCTCTTTCCAACTTATAATGGCTATAATATATTTATCCATCCAAAGTCGGAATGGAAAGTATCCTTTGTTTTCTTTACTCGGAAGTGAAAGCTATTTAGAGGTGATGGAGTTCCCATTCACATTTATTTTGCTTTCACCATTGTTACTTAGATACTGGTTGGGAACAAAGCCAAAGTAAAAGTTTCTTTAGTCTTCCATGGATTTTTGAAGAACTATTTGTGGAAGAAAAATCGATTCATTACAAGCCTTTTAAAATTGAAAAGTATTTCGTAATTAACCATTACCAAAACCTGTCTCAGTTCAAAGTTTTTGTCTTATACTTTTTAGCTATAATAAGATAAAAAAAATTCCATAGATTTTTCTATTCGATTTTCTTATAACTCAATCATTATAAAAGTACATTTTTAAATTTTATGAAGAGCCAATTTTAATTAATAAATTATGCCGATTTTAATTAATAGTGAAAGATTTATCAGAGAAACATATATATGCCAATTTAAACAAATATTTCATACCTGTCAGAAAGAGCAAGCAATCAGAAAGCACTTCTTGTACGCACACACTCTCAGCTAGTATTTATTTGCGTTCATTTTCATAAACCCAATCCCACACATACACAACTATTTACAAAAAGTTACTGCTTTTTTTGGTTCACATTTTTCACGATTATTGTATGCCTTAAAAGCATACTACCAAAACTAACAGAAATTTATTAAATTAACCAACAAGAAGGTCGAGAATTACAATAAGTATCCGTGTACAGTTTACCACTAAACGTACCAGCGTGATCAAACTACCGCTTTTGGGACTAATTAAGTCTCAAGGGTGTTAACTTTTTCTGGAGGGCTGAAAATATAAACAATATTCAAATACATATAACCCTTTTAAATTTAAATTAAATAATTCGAATCTTTTACACATTATTTATAAAGAAATGAGGCTTCAGAAAAGTGTAAAATGTTTAAAATATAATCATAATTTTAAAAATTATAAGCATATGAAAATAAGAAATTTTTTAAAAGAAATATTAATTTTTACTGCGCGCATGCTATTTTCAAAAGTATTAGCTTTAATTACTAGCAATAAGTTGATTTATAAAGTTAAATGTATCCTTATTACACCGTAGTAAATTTAAATAAATAGAATAATAAATTATATTTTTTAAAAAATAAAAAAATTATATTTTAAATTTTTTAAAAAATTTCTATATTTTTCAAATATTTTGAAATACAAAAGACATATTATTCTTAATTTACTAGGGCTTAAAGTGTATGATACATTTTATAATTCTATTAAGTTTTATGCATCAAAAGCTACTATTTTAGAAAATAGCGCGTGCACGCAGTAAAATTTAATTAATATTTCTTAAAAAACATTTCTTATTTTCATATGCTTATAATTTTTAAAATTATGATTATATTTTAAACATTTTACACTTTTCTAAAACCTCATTTCTGTATAAATAATGTGTAAAAGATTCGAATTATTTAATTTTAATTTAAAAGAGTTATATGTATTTGAATATTGTTTATATTTTCAGCCCTCCAGAAAAAGTTAACACCCCTGAGACCCCTTAAAACTGTTTAATTTCAGGTTTCCATCTTCCTTGTTATAATATATAGCTACTTAGTTTTTCAACATCTCTTCTCTCACTTTTCCTGATAATCATATGTACTCCACTAATATCTACCGTGAGCAGTATTTTGTGGGACCTCTGGAAAATAAATGAAATTTTATAGTTTTTTGCATTGAAAGAACAAAATTCCAAGTTTTCTAAGAGAATGTCACCCGATTCTGTTTATGTACCGTTTGCTCATGTACTTATGCACTGTTTGTTTTATGCCACGTACGGCTGGTGTTAACCCATCAGCTGGCGCTCTGTACGCCATCAGTTCTATTTGTACAAATAGAACTGACCACGTCGCAATAGCTGCAAACTTTGGGTAATAAATAAGCAAAAGTAGTTAGTTTAGTAGTATTTTTCTATTTTATTATTAGCGGATTATTCAATCACAAATTCAAAAATTTACGTCTAAAATGTCAATTCAAAGGAAATTTTGGAAGAAATAAATAATATAAACGAGCTGTGCTCTCAAAAAGATGAAAAGAAAATTCAAAGAGTAAGACAAGTATATATGATCTATATATATTGAACTTTGACTCTGAAACATTCGACACGGATAAAGAAAAAAGAACATCGTGAATATTCGTAGGAGACAAGAATGAGATTGTTCTCTAGTTTCAAGATGAATGTGAAGAGACAGAGAATGACCAAAATAGTGAAATCTGAATTGATAGAAATGTTTGGCAAAAAATTTAAGAAGATTCTGAACCTGGAAGATCCACACTTTATACTGTATTCAGAAAAATATCAGAGCCAATAGGGTAGGAGAAACGCAATATTATGAAAGACAAAGAGAGGAATACATTTTAGATAAAATATAACTGTGACGTTGAATAAATTTTATCTTAATATGAACAACAATATCTAAGTAAATTACTGAAATAAAAGATAATTTTTCAATTTCTATTTTCTGAAATCCAAATAATGAAGTTTTTCTGATTATTATATAATAAATATTTTGTGTTTTATATTACCCATGATAAATTTTGAATTCGTTATAATCAACTGGAAAAGAATATAACGTTTATTTGAAAATCGGTCATTTGACCACAATTTGTAGAAAAAAGGTATACATAAAATACCAGTAAGTTTCGAATTAATGAAAATGTAACTTTAAACAAAGATATAACAAAAAATTCCTTTTCTAAAAAAAACCCATGGAAACAGAACAGTTAACTTCAACCAAAAGTCTAATTAAAGTCATCTGCAAATGTTAGTAATTTTCAGCCAATCCATTGCTCGAATTTCGAAGATAATTTTGAATTTTTCGTCTTATGTTTAAATACGGAATTTTAAAAAGTACTATCAAAGTAAAAATAATTCTTCAAAGGCAAAAATATATTAAGTTTGTAAAATACTTAAATTTTGTTTAAAGGACATCAGTTCTGAAGATTACTCAATGCATTTAGATAATTATATACAGAGTAATTTTTATGATAGATGTTTATTCATTTTATTGACATTGTTTCATTTATTACTAGGAAAGTGCTGTCTATATTATTTATTAAAAAATAGAAGGAAAAAATACTTCAAATCTAGGGATACAATTTAATTATGTTTGTATAGCTGAATAAACAGCAATAATTTATTAATTTTGTTGGAATTAAATATAAAAGTAAATATTACTTTCATTATGGAATACTCAATATTCGTAATTGATATTGATGTCCATTGGAAATGTATGTGTGCCATGACTTTTTTACTAGTAATCTTATATTTAAGGAGCAGATATTTATAGAAGCCATAAAAATAAATGTTTTGTGGAATATGTGTTGCATTTATACATTAGAATATAAGGCCAATTCAATAAATAAATGAAATAAAAAAGGAAAAGGTCTATTAATATATTAATCTTTAATTAACAGGTCAAAAAATTTAACTTATGTCTATTAACCTATTAACTGCAATAAAAGGTTAGGTGATTTATTCCCCAGTGACGCCGTTTTTCACACAGGTGCACGTATGCGGTGTATTGGGAGAAATGGAACAAATAAGCAAATTTTTCTCTGAAATATATAAATCCAATGCAAGCATTATCAAGGTCATTTTACTGCATTCCAAAGCCTTCAGAATAGTTTTACTGATTGCAGTGCAAAGAAAAGAATCGTATTTCGGAAAGACGTATGTATACGTCCGGGGCACTTAACGCACAGGCTGAGCGAGATGGATATATAGACAGGTGGCAGTTTAAGAGTTGAGTAAGCCAAGTAATAAATGATTTTATTTCAATACAGCAAAATAGTCCGACTGAATTTTCAAGAAATTAAATGTAATATCAAAACATATACGAAATAACACAGGTATAATATCTAATTATGCTTTCGAAAAAAATTTGAGGAAAAAAGGATCTTCGACTGAGAATCGTGTAATGAGGAATCAAGTGACATTTATATCAATTCATGGAAAATTACATACAACTGAAACATACTTATTCAATGAATAAGAAAATCGCTGAATGTACATTTAAGCTCTTGACGATTTTTATTTTAATTTAAGCACTAGTTGCATACAAGCATTAAGGCAGTTTTTCGGGCAGAAATAAATAGAAAATGCTTTCCTACCGTTTCTTTTGAAAACTTTGATGTGTTAAAAATAGTTTATTTATTTTTATACTTGAGCTCTATACTGAAAAAAAATTAAAAGCGACTTTTCTACGTATATTATAGCTGAAACATTCATCAAATTCTTATTATATTTGCATGAGAGTGTAACAAAATAAGCAATAAAATTTATATTAAAAGTTATAAAGAAATATTTGAAAGCTTTACACACATGGTGCAAATACATAACTTGATATTTTGATTAATTAGTAAATCATAGTAAACTAATCAGTCATGACAACAACTTTTTGAAAAGCATAATGTATAAAAACTATAAGACTTCCTTTCCACGAATCAATTGATGCAATTATTATTTCGATGACACTGGATGGAAAGCACTCAAAATAATCATAAACAGTAGCGTACACAAGGTGTATGAATTGAAGCCCCTCCCCCCCTTCAAGAACCAACAGATTTTTAATTTTTATCGTAAAGATTACCCCTTAACGCTTTTGTCTACGTGTTTCGTAGAATATAAATCTCTGCCCCCCCCCCTTTGTCCCTTATAAGGGAGATCTGTGTACTCCTTTAATCACAAACACAAATAATCAATTAACAATCTACTGTGATTAATAGTTTAACTCAAGGTACGAGATGTTTAATTTAAATAAATAATCAAAATACACTTACTGTAAGCATCAGATTTGCAGACCCTTTCGAGTTTGAGTTTCTAATAAACAAATGAAGCTCCACTGTGGAACAGACAAATAAAATCCGCCGTACTATGAATGTTAATCAAACAATATTTTACGACAATAATTGGTTTAATATTAAGTATAAATGCCTTAATCTAGTAAGAAATGGCTAACTAGCTCTTTGAATCAATGAAAGCTCACAATACTAGCGTAAATTTCAACTAACATTTCCTCCCGCGCAAAACCCTCACTTTGTATACGAAAATTATCTGCATATATTTCTTACTAAATGTGAAGCTGGCAGTTAATCTTTAAATCAAACTTCAGAGAAAACAACTTCGAGTTAGTTCTGAAAGGCAAGCCTCCGGTGATAGTCCGCTACATATTTATATTAATCCTCCTTTTACATACAGGATATAAATTGTGAAATAATCTTTTTAGAATGAACGCATGCTATATTACAGTATTATTACTGATTTATTTCTAGAGAAGCTTCAAAGTGTGACGCTAATAAACTTTCACTCAAACATTATTTTATTTCGAGATAATGAAAATTATTCAATATATTTTGCTTAGTGTGTTCTTCTAAGAGTAAATTTATTCTTCTGATAATTTTCTAGTATCACGTTTGAAAGAAATTGCTATATTAACTGTGAAATACATGTGATTACAACAATGATATCTATTAATATTTATTCATTGACTTTCAAAAGATAACACAAAATCTGTTGCATTACATTGATCAATAGCTTTATTTAAAAGAACGAAAATATAGATAATAGCATGGTTGATATAAATGATCTTAAGAAACTATAATAAGCTCGAAAAAACAGTACTTTTTGATACTTTTGTAGCAATTAAACGAAGCTGCAAATATCTCTTTCTTGTAGTTTGTCTAGAATTTTTTCATGCTTGTTGCTCTTCAGTTGTTATTACAAAGGTTCTATCTGGTTATGTCTAAGAGGTCATTTACCAAATTTTATAGGGTGGTGAACAATTGTATGGATAGAAAGGAAGTTTATGAAGCTAGTCGTCTTAATGCATCTAGAAAACGATGAATTTGAGACTGCATCAGTATCATATACCAAGAGGATAGTTTCCAAGCCACTTATGGAATGCAACTCTGCGCAAAATCTCTTTCTAGATCTTTCAGAGCCAAAATGTGGAGTTACACTGCTGTGCCTCAGCCACATCTGGAAAAATAATTTTTGTTACTAAAATTATCAAGTGCTCTTAAAAAAATCAAGTAATTTTCACAAAGCGATCTCTTGTAAGTATCAATCTTGATAATTAACACAAAACTTCCTCTTACATTGGGAAATAGAGCACATTACTGGACTAGAGAATCTCCTCTTGATAGGTTCTGTCCACTTTTATGAAGAAAAATGAATGGGAAAAAAAATCAGGCCATGTACTGATCTTATATAAGAGGCAACAGATATTACAATAAAAATTTTGAAAGGCGCAGTTATAGAGAAGTGAAGTCTACTGGAATCTGCTGGAGTCTACTTTTGACTGGAATCTATCTCAGTTATTACATTGACCCATGTGATAAGCAAAGAATTCCAACTATTACAAAATACTCGTATTAAGGTATCCGACTACTTGCGACAACTTTTTTTAAAGAAAAAATAAAGATATAGGGATTTTTTGTGGTTTTTATATTTGTTTCGTTCATTTTAAGATAAATATGCTAAAATTAAGAAAATAAAATGAAATTATTATTACTAAAATGAGAAAAAATAGGTAAAAATTTACAAAAAATTACACAAACAGGGTCCATTCTGTACAAAAATTTTATAAAACAAATTTTAAATTTTTCATATTTAATGTGCTGCTTTGCTATTCATTTTTGAATCGACAGGATAAGAGATATTTCAATTTTTACAGAAATTAGAGCACTTTATCTTAGTTATTATATGAAATAGCTTAAAAAACAGTGATTATATTCACATAAGGAACTTGTCGTGACTCAAAGCCACCCCTCAGACTACCATCTCCCCTTCTATCTGCCAATAGAACTGGATGTGTAGGCGGACTTAAAGGATCATGAGATATAATTGAAAATCACTATATTTATTGATTATTATTAATCACAGAAGGATATAAACACACAATTCAAATTTAAAAGAATTCATCGTTGCTAGTTTTGCACCTGTCAATAGCCGTAGTTTTAGCACCATGTAGGTGACAGTAGGATTTGGCTCGTTACACCTCAATTTTGAGGAAGAACACCGTGGGGATGTTCAGAAGCCTCCCTCATTCCTTCCTTTTCCACCAACCTCACGAGAGGACTGGCGGCTAAGCGGCTGGAGTACCCCCATGCCGCAAAGACACTGTACATTTACAAACATTCATGCCTTCTCTGGAATTCAAACCCAGGTAAGCGTCAGGCTTGACCCCGCGGTTAGCGTCACTAACCACTATACCAGATGGGCGCCTGAAAAATTGTCATGTGCTTTATGAGAAATAAGCTTTTAAAAAATCTGAAATGTTGCCTGCAAAATTTCTCGTTATAGGAATTTCTCCTGGAATCGTTTTCTCAAAGATATCCTCGTTAAGTTTATTCCGCTACATTAACTTCTTACGAGAATTTTGCTTCTCATGATTAACCTACATATCTATTCATGCTTGTGAACACCATTGATGAAAATCATTCTTCCATTTATGAGTTAAAGGTCGATTCAATAAAAAGAAGTTAATGATGTTGTCGCAAATTCCATCAGTTGAAAGAAAAATCGCATGAAGGTAACCGTCTATCATCTGTGAAAGAACATGTCATATAAAATCATATGACATCAAAGTATTGTTGGAAAATGTTTCTAAGCTTTTTGGGGACGATATTAAGGGGACAAGTATACTTTAGTGATATTTATAGTTTCATTAAGAATATATAAAGAAGTGTTTTAATTTTATAAAGCATTGAACTAATTTTACCATGAATATTCCAATATTTGAAAAAACTCACAATCATGTGTTTGTTTTTCTCATTACATATCTAGATTTGATGTAAATATTTCTTTGTATAGAAAACATTTCTGAAGTGATAACTTTTTTAGGCGTGTTTTGCTGGAGAGTTCACTTGAATGATGCACTTTAAGAAGCCAAGCATTCTTATGCTCGGGTTTGTAACGCTCGTACAATGGATCGAAATTTTCTGTAACAATGTAAAGTCCTTCAACAAAAAGGCTTTCAACAATGACAAAATATGGCGTCGAAAATCGTTTCCAACTAAACTGGAATTTCAGGAAGTTGCTCTATTGACTGCAACTTTATTTAAAAATAGTCAGTTCAGTAAAAATTAGTAAATTCTTTAGGCCCGTTTTGCTGGAGAGTGAACTTGAATGAACATCACGTTCGGGTTTTTAACGCTCATT
>BMAO01009059.1:0-58838 GCA_019973975.1 Trichonephila clavata | reverse complement strand
TGGCCGGAACAGCTGAAACACGCAAACTTTTCTCTGATTAGTACAGATTTAGCTGAAAAATCGCTTAAAAATTGAATTTTAAAAAAATCTAAAGCGAATTTCGAAAAAAAACTCTTCGAGGTTAATAGCATAACAACCTATAGCTTCTACATGCCAAGTTTCATACTTCTGTATTGCTTAATTTCGCCGGTACAGCTGAAACACACACACACACAAACTCTTTCTTTTATTAGTATAGATAAAAAAGAGATGATTTGTGTGTGTGTGTGTGTGTGTGTGTGTGTGTGTGTGTGTGTGTGGTGTGTGGTGGTGTGTGGTGTGTGTGTGTGTGCGTGTGTGGTGTGTGCGTGTGTGCGTGGTGCGTGCGTGCGACCCAATATTCAGCCATTATTTTCATTGCGCCCCCCTCCATACAATAACAATGGTATTGAGCTCAACTTTGATGCTAAAGCTAGAATACGTATTAAGCCTCTTAAGCACCACCGGCGTATAAAAACGTCTCCCTGGGTCAAAGCGTTATTTCCCCCGGACGTATATATACGTCTTCCCGAAGTACGATCTTTTCTGCGCACTGTTATAGATAAAATTATTAAGAAGGCTATGAAATGCAATAAAAGAACCTTGAGAATATGTCCGGTGGCATTGGGAGCGAATTGCGTAACTTTTAATCGACAGCTTAGAGATTAATTGTAAACCGAACAAATTATTAAGATAAGTGTTAAATTTTGTATATAATTTTATGTATGGCAGAGCATGGGTCACTGGTAATTATTAAACTTGCTCTTAACTTAGTATTGTTGAATTAATTATAAAATACATTTTTCTATACTGATACATTTTTAAGTGTATTACATCAGTGTAAATATTAATTTGATTCTTTATTATGTCAGAATGTATTTTGTTTACTTTCAGTAAATTAGTAATTTTTTAAATAATCTTTTGTTTTGGACTTTTCTATATGCTCGCTCACCACAGTTTGAGAAATGCTGAGGTAAAAGCATTATATTTCCAAAATAAGAAGAATAAAAATTACTTCTTACCATATTTGCATAAGCAATGCCAAACGAAAGCGGTTAATTTCATGGATTTATTTGTCTATTTTCAAACTCTAATAAAATTATATTTTATAGAATACAGATATCCCGCGAATAACTGGCTTCATACCTTATTGACGGATCATACCTACCAAAAACAAACGGAGCCGGGGCGGGACTGTTCTGCTGGCTGTTTGAGGAATCATTGACCGTGGGAAAAAACGCCGCCAATTACGATGATGAGATTTGTGAAACTACAACACAATTACTAGCTGCTAGCCTAGTCTTCCAAAAATTGTCTTCTTCATCGATTGTCGAGTTGCAATTTCAGCTTTAAGCAGTAACACATGAACTGGCTGTCTTAACACAATTCAGTGCTTAACTAAAATTGCGGAGCTCGTTTCATATGGCTTGACTGTGGCCTTACAGGGGGTCCCAATCATGTTGGGATCCCCGGCAATAGGAGAGCAGACCAAAAAGCCAAACTAGGAGCCGGGTCGTCCCAACTGGAAGTCACCTTGACCCTCAAAAGAGCAAGGAGCATTATATCCACATACATTGACAAATGTGACCCAAAAAAACCAAGAGCTTTTAAAAAAGCCATGAAAAACCCTGGCTACTGTGGTTCCTATCCCATTGCAACCGGAGAGAGCCGAGGCTGTTTCCCGCTTTCACCTAACCACCATGCATGACTTTTTGAAAGCATATCTCCACTGGCTTGGCCTGGCTGCAAACGAGGCCTGCCCGCTTTGCGGCTATGCCAGGATGGAAGTGACTACCTGCTCCAATGCACAACACTCGGTACATGCTAGACTGACAAAATCGTCAGTCGGTACTGGGAGGGTCGGCGTCAAAGGGCCAAGAAGCCAAGCACGGGTGTCGAAGGAATAAATAAATAAATATTTGATTTGACAAATTTAAATATTTTATCCAAACTGTTATGATGTTATTCAATTCAAATTGATTAAATATCACTTATAAGATTATCTGTCTCCTTTATTTTGCCAGTTCAAAAGCACATTTAATGCGTGTTCTATTATGCGAGGTCTAGTCCCATGATAAATACAATCAAGTGTTTCCAGCCAATCAGTTCGTTAATTCATATGATAAATAAAATCCTGTTGTTTCCAGTGAATCAGTTCGATCGTTTCAGTGTTGCCAACCTTTGATTTTTGAAGAAACTTTCTTTTAAAAAGTACAGATATGCTAACAATTATAACGCACACAAGTAAACAAAGTGCATTTGAGTTAAAGTAACATATATAATATAAGAATTTTTTTTGTAAATTTTTTCTGAAGAATCTTAATACTTGGGCATATTTACAAAATTATCAAATTCGATTCTGTATCCGAATTGCTCGAGTACAAGAAGACATACAAATCCAAGGCCACCTTTGAATTCAATAAAGAACACGTGATTGCTTTGATCATGTGACTGTCACGAATTTAACCCGTTGAATACTGCATTTTTTAAATACATTATGGCCACGACATACCGAAACTGCTCCGATTCAATTATTGAACAGTTTAAAAAGAAATGCTTATTAAAAAGTCTTTTAAACTATCTTTTGTATTTTTACATTTTTTTATTTAGTAGCAGATGGTACCACCAATGAAATAGCTGTCACACAAGGGGAATTGCCGTGTCTGAAAAAGGCTTATCTGCCAGAATGCTTCCCACTAAAAAAAGAGAAAAGCTATCTTTTGTATTTAATTGTATATCAGTTTTTAAGAGAAACAAATATCAGCAATTAAAAAAATAAATATGAATCAAATATTTAAAAAAAAAGGTCTTGCTAAGTGTAAACTGAGGATGCTACAACAAATCTAACTTAATTAAAGAAAATTAAAATCAACACAACATTTATTGGTAAACAAGGAAAAATAATTTTTTCATGTACATTTACTTTCTTCTTTATGCTAAACAAAAAGACAAAACAAAACAATGGAATGCAATAACTTTACAATTATTATTTTAATTAATATCAGTTACATAGTCATGACTAAATAACTGTCACATAAATCATTTAATATTTATAAAAGGTTTATCCAATTGCATGTAAGTTATTTAAATTGTTCATCTTTTAACATTTTTAATGCAATGTTTAGCTTATAAAATTAAATTTAAGAAATTATTTATCCTACAAAATAAAATTTTAAAAAAACTCATGGAATAACATGATATAAGAAAACTAATATTCTTATTTTGAAACAAAAAGAACACATTAAATTGAATTCGAAGAATTTCGTTTAATAGTCCTAAAACGAAAGGTTCGTTTCAACGTAAAACTAAAAGACGAATTTAGAGAACAATTTCAATAAAAAGAAATTCTAGAAACTGCATTCTAAATGTTTTTCTTATCTGAATAGAAAATGTGCACTTAAAAGAATTCTTTATGCGACGTATAATTCTAAAGAAATATATTATTTATTCTCCTCTTCTCCTAAGGTTACTTTTAATATTTAATGTGTAGATTCTTTCAATAGAATGAAAAATGCTAAATATATTCATGCGAAACCCATTAAAGAGAGATAAACTTATTATTTTCATTTAAGAAAATATCAGTTCCTTATATTTTATAAATATTGACAATAACACGTCTTTGTTGATAGCTCAAAATAAGAATTATTTGAAAAACAAAGCTTTCTCGCTTAAGTATATTTAAAAAAAAAGAATACACACACACAAACTCTTATTCTTATATATATATATAACGCTCACTTTAAAACATTTTTGAAAAATTATTCAAGACAAAAAAGAAATAAATAACAACGTACTCCGTGTGTTAAGTTTTCGATTAAGGGATAAATTTTGAAAGGCTCGCGTGATGCTGGAACAGAAAGTGTCAAATTAAATTTAGGAGATCAGTTAAGTAAAGGAATTGTTTGAAAAAATGTTAGCTCAAAACTGCACAGAGAGAAAATGAATTTTATTCTGTCAACTTACATCCAAAGTGGGATTTTTAAAAGTTAGAATAACTCTTGACAGTTTCCTTTTGTAAAATAATTTTGGTTTCTGGCGATAAAATATAATGAAATTCGAATACAACAAAGACTATGTAAATTTTAGAATCCGTTTTCAAGGTTTTAAAAATAATCAAATGCAAAAAGATGATAAAATTATTCATTTAATTTTGTTATGTATTCTGATCTGAGAAATTATCTGATAACTTTTATAAATATTAAGTGGCAATAACTAAACGTGATTGATTTAATAAACCTAATTGATCA
Source organism: Trichonephila clavata (assembly GCA_019973975.1). NCBI lineage: Eukaryota > Metazoa > Arthropoda > Arachnida > Araneae > Nephilidae > Trichonephila > Trichonephila clavata. The sequence goes on along the minus strand of BMAO01009059.1, from coordinate 54,573 downwards.
TAGTTGAATGTTGTTGCACTATTAATAAGAAACCAGTTACCTAAAAATTTTTAATTTATTCCCTTTTTATATTCCTTTCATCAATTTATAAATAAAACATTTCAATTGGGATTACATTCTGAATCTTATTTTTAAGTTGTTTCTTATTAAAATATGCTCATTTAGACTCTGTAGCCCAGTAACTGAGTGGTAGTGCATCGCGCTTCCATACCACATGTCCGAGGTTCAAACCCCGGGATCGGCAAGGTTGACTCGACCTTTCATCCCTTCAGTGGGTCTGTAAATGAGTACTGAGCTTGCTTGGGAACTTAACACTGGGGGTTTCGCTTCATCTGATCGGAATATCTGCTCATGCACTTCAGGGTCCAAGATCACGTAAACTAATATGGGCACAGTTTGCCTTGGCTCTCATGGACTGTTGCGCCGTTAAGTTATTCACACTCTGCAAATAAAAAAAAACATTTAATTTTATTAGTTAATTGTTTACTAATGGACTGCTTCAAAGCAACATGAGAGCTGTTGAACGGAACTCGTAATTTTAAACCAAGATGAAGTAATGAAGATGATACCTGAGGTAGCACTCAATATTTTTAAACTTCCACGCCATGTCATTGTGCGGGAGTGTGTATTAACGTCACACACTAGGAATCAACACGAGGACTACTGGCGATTGACCTAGTTCCTTTTTTAAGTGACAAGGACGATACCTGAGAGGGTACACCCTCTCCGAACTTCCACACAAAACTAACGGGAGGACTTTGAGTCTCGAAAGCTTTGACGTGCATTAACCCCTTTGTATGATGAGTCTTCAGGGACAATAGGGCAACAACTCATGACACGCCGTGCTCGAGGCCATGACCATGACCACTTGGCTACTAAGGCCACACGATAATGTGCGGACTGAGCCTCGACATACTTGATGTGTATCAGTCCCTCTATGCAACGGATATACATTGATGTTCAAAACTTACGCAACAATGTAAATTTTAAGCAGATAGCTATGAAATTACGGAAAAGGAGTTATTGCGATCAGTACAATGAACACGCAATTCAGAAGAAAGGAGATGCATATATGCAAATATCAGGAACAAAACGTCATGAACGTTGTGAGTGGCAAAACGCATGCGGTCATTAGAGATGCGACTAAAGACATTCGCTACGAGTGTAAGTGAGTTCTCTTTCATGAAATATGGCTGGAAAAAATCCCTTGGGTGACTTCACACGTAAAAGTACGATCGGAAGAGGGGCGCAGTTTGGCCAGTGGAGCTGAAGAGTCCGACATCAGAAAAAGCGTCGTTTCGCGCGCTTGGAAAATCTACCAAACCATAGGTACAGCTGTTAGAAAGTTTGGTGGTGACCACACAAGGAAACAACTGTAGTGAATGACCGATATATCCCCCTGCAGGCGAAAGAGTCCGATACCAGTCAGCAAGCGCCATTGCTCTGCAACTGTGTACAGCAACAGAGCAACAAGTGCCATGGTTTACTGTGACCAGACCCCTCACAAAGGTGGCCTGTTTACCCGCCGTCCTGAACGCTTCCTTTCTTTGAAAGTTGATCATCGGCGACACTGTTCAGAGTGGTGTAAAGAGCACAAAAATTGAACATTTCATCGATGGAGTCGTATTCTCTTTACGCATGAGAGTTATTTCAGTGCCACACGCGATTCTCAATGCCAGTTTATTTGGAGAGAGGTCAAGACACGGTTTCATCACAGTAACGCCCTGGTAAAAGACCATTACTGTGTATTTATAGTTATAATTTCTAGTGTATTTATAGTGATGATCAAACCGGAATTTATTCAAAATCATATGATTTCCGGTATAGGCTTTTCTGACTCATCCAGATACGCGGGTGATTGCATCATTCTGATTAAAAACAGTAAAATTTTAGTTTTTTGAGAGATAAAGCCCAGGTTAGTTACTACTAGTCAGGTAAAATAAAAATTAATTACCACGTGATATCTTGGAGCGCCCGAGACCATTTTGAATTAAAATCCATGGAGAGAAGGTTTTAGTAAATCATTACACACACACATATATATATATAATATATATATATATAGTTTCCGGCTACCATTTTTTTTATCATTTACGTTTACGAAATTCTACTTAAGTTTTTGAATTTATGTTTTCTCTTTTTATGTTTTCTCTTAAGTGTATTTCCTTGCTACAGTTTAGATTGCCTTTACAGACACGGCATTTCATGGTGGCACCATCTAATCTCCTTTCATCGGATGTTCAATATTGCCACGATTTAATTTTTCCTAGAGTACCATAGTTAAATTGATATCTAGGGTCTCTTTAACATGTCACATAATCATATGAAATGCTTGCCTTATATTGTGGCATCTAGCAAAGCTATCGATTTCAGCCAGGATTGAACCCGCAATCTTGGCGGGCTCGCGACCTCTTAGCCATCGATCAATTTTCCTTTATAAAATGATCGTTCGTGTATATTACTTTAATTGTTTGACACTAGAACGTCCAGCATTTCGATTACCCTTAAACGTCCGCCGATGTCATTTCGACACCGAGATATAAAATATATAAAATAATTGTTTTAACTAAATAATTGCAGAACTACGGTTGACTAGGGTTTAGTTTTAAGACTTTTTAATATTATTCCATGTAATTATATATTATGACCCTTTATATCATAAAAAACTTGCGTTGAGATTATGCTTCGCGAAACTTGTTGGACTCTGCTTTGTCGCAAGACATTTCAAGTCGCAAATCTGTCAGGAATATTACTTTTTTGCAATATCCAATCTGTGCCATCCTCGTATGGACACATATATATATGGATCGTCATAATCGTCAAATCGTCGTATATATCGTCAAATACATATATATGGATTTTCTGGAATATTAACAATTACATCTGCTCCTTCTTCAGAGTCTTCGTAGTCCCTTTCGCTTAATCTTATGTCTTCGTCGTAATCTAAATTATAGCAAGACAGCTAACCACCGTCCAATTTATTCTCAGAAAGCTATTGCAACAAATTAGCAATTTCCTCAGGGCTTTGACCTTTTCTACGAGCCATTTTTTCGGGATGTCTGCTCTGTACTAAGTTCGAAAGTCGAACGAATTTTTTATGAACAGATAAGCAAATACTATGTGACGAAACACAACAATTTTAAAGTAATTGATTCATTTCCACTGTGAACCTAATAACATCGCATTCAAGGTCAAATAAATGTGTGATAAGATGAAGAGAAGTTTGTTTAACTAATTGTATCTACTTCCTAAACTATATTTTGTTGAACGACAGCTATTCATAATGATAAATTGTCTTGGTGTCGAAACGACACCAGATGACGTTCTAGGTATATTTAGTTGTAAAATCAATCCAACACTTTTTCTGTGTAATCACCAAGAAAAATGATTAAAAGTCATGAACAATTTTCAAATTCCCTGCAAAAATGCGGAAAGGAGAGCAAAGTAAACAGGCTCCAGTGTCCAATTGACACCTACGGACGTTCTAGTGTTAATAGTTCTAGTTCTGTTTGCTCAAATGGGCAAATTTTAAACCTCAGTGTTTCTAAAGAATGGTTTATATTCTTCAGTTTCTCTTTCATTATTATGTATTTATTTAATCCTACCTCACTCCAAAAAGTAAGCTACAAATTTAGAAAACATGGCAGTTTTCCATTTTAGTCCATTGACTTTTCTCATGTAATGGTTTTTTTTCTTGGTTCTCGATATCAGAACTTAAGCTTCTGATTTGTTGGATATATAGTCCACCCTTGCATTTCTTTTAATTATTATTTGTATTATATAAGCGTGCATAAATCTGCCGTGTGTGTGTGTGTGTGTGTGCGTGTGTGTGTGTGCGTGCGTGGTGGTGTGGTGTGCGTGTGTGTGTGGTGCGTGTGTGCGTGCGTGTGTGCATCCGTGCGTGCGTGCGTTAAAATAATACTATTTTAACTTAGATATTGTTATTATTATTTCTACAAAATTAAATTTCTTGAATAATGAATTCACATAAATGACTCTTTTAGTACAAATGATCTATGTAAAAGATGTTTGTCTTAAAAACAGAAAACACGTTATGTAAAGCAAGAAATTGTTAACAAAAAAAGTTATACAAAAGATTTCTTCCTTCTGCTTTTATCTGTTTTATTTCTTCGTTACAAAACAAACCTTATCTTTCATATATCTATCCCATACGAGATCTAATGACAATTTCTAGAGTACCATCAAGGGGATTCAGATGAATTTATCCTCGATTTATTTTTGGACATTAGCAGCCATCTTCTGACTTATTTGGTATTGTTTTATGTGGTTTATTTTCTCATGATTCGACGTTTATTTTTTCAATCATGAAAAGAAATTTAATAAAACGCTTTGTTACGAATAGCTAAAATTATTTTCTTGACAATGGAGACTGCCCTTGAGAGGCGATACTTATAACGAATAATACTATGGCAATGTTTCTGTGTCATCTTATGAATAAATTAGTAATGCCTACTTCATGTTTCTTAAATTGCTGCTGATTCTAAAAAACGCATCATTGCTATTCTTGAGGTTTTCGCAGCATTTCTCAAAGTGTGGGGCACGCCCCCTTAGGGGGCGTGATAACCCAACGAGGGGGGCGCGAGCATATCGAAAAGTTGAAAATAAAAGATTTAAAAATTTACAAATTTACTGATATGAAGCAAAACAAAATATATTCTGACATAATAAAATAAAAAATAGACATTTATACTGATATAATATACTTATAAATGTATCAGTACTTCACAATGTGTTTGATAACTAATGTCTCAATACTAAGTTTAGAATAAGTTTAATAATTAGTAGTGACTAACATAGGCTATCATATGCAAAATTATATTAAAAATTTAATACTACTTGTCAATTTGATTTATGATTAAAATCGTATTTTAGCTTTAACGTCAAGGTACATTCAATGGCATTCAATACATCGGTATTGTAAGAAGGGGGCGCGATGAAAATTATTACAGAAAATTGGGTCACAAATTGAGTTATCGTGTACCATTTTGGATTCATAAATGAAATGTTAATCCCATGGAATCATTTTTCTCCCCCAGTTTAGAAGTATTTACTGTATAGGGGAGATTCGGGTGATACGGTATTCGGATGTTTTGGCTCTGTTTGTAGCTGCTAATGTGAGGGGAAACCTTGAACTGCAGAAAAGAATACAATTGTAAAGTAATTTAATTAATTGGGAGGGGAACCATCAAGTCGATCGCGCGACTCGAATCCTATCCGACCGCGTAGTACACAGGTACTTTACACCTACACAACTATGTCACTGGTCACAATTAAAACTGAATTGTATAAAAACTAAACATGAATTTCGAGGACTATTTTCTCCGAAATGACTATCTATTCGACGCTATTACATTGAGGTTTGAACACCCTGAATCAGTACTACTATTGCACAAAGTCTCCCTAAATGAATTTTCTTTTAGTCGTGTCCTCCCCTTGTAAATGTGTTTTGCGATTTTCAGAAGTTTTTGCTGGCAAATTTTTAAATATTTTTATTTACTAGTACACATGTGACTTGAACATTGAAGTTACGCATAATGTACACTTAAAGAATTGCAGTTTGTGATACTGTGATCTTTTTTCTAGCTGACCATGTTTTGTCCTTCAGTTTAAAGGTTCATTTTCCTAGATGGCGTGTCGGCTATTATGGAATACCTAGCATTCTATGATACCTGACGTAAAAATAAAGTATTCCATATAACCCAACAAAATACACTAAATAAAGATAAAGTTAAAAATGAGTTTAGGGTATATTGATGGCGAAACAATAGTTAGTAATTATATAAATAGTATTATAGCCCATTTAAAACTGAAGTATATTTTTTAAAAGTTGGGTCTATTGGAATAGAAACAAAACACAAACAACATGTAGGAAAGATGGTTTTTCTTCTATAACAGTAATTCCCAAAGTGGTCTGTATGGACCCCCAGGGGTCTATGATGACTTGCAAGAGGTCCACGTCAGCGAAAAAATAATTTGGGGGTCATGAGGGGCAAATGGAGGTCTACGATAGCCTAAACCAGATCGTGACTTTAATTTTAAAAGAAAATTTATTCAAGTGTAAGCTCTATTTACATATTTAACAGCTTTATTTACTGAATTTGCAGGGTTTAATTTGCAGTTACAAGGTGGTAGCATAGATTTTATTAAAAAAGAATCATCACTTGAGTGTTTCTTGACAAAAAGGCTGAAGGAATATAAAACTGGACGTTGCGAATTTTAACAGTTTCTCAATTTGTCAGAGACAATCTGCTAAAAAAATGGCATTTTAACCTAAGTTCAACATTTAAATGCCCTTTATTCAGGTTTTAAAATTAGGTTTGAGAATGGTTTGACTATAGTAATATCATAGTGGTAATTAATTCATGTTGTCACATTAAAAAAAATTCTGATTATAAAAGGAACTGATTTTAATAGCCTTAATGAAGATCTTAAAGTAAAGTTTAGAAACGAATGTCAGCAATTTTGGCTTTAACAATTTATACCTGTTATTTATCCCAAATTATGGAACATCTCAAGAAAGTTTTTAATTGCTTTTCCTAGAAAGGAGGAGTTTTAGCACGCTTGCCAATCTCCAAAATAAAAACAGAAAGAAAAATAGAAAGATTGGACACTACTAACCAAGGAGTTTTAGCGTTAAACCTGAAAAGATTAAAGCCAAATGCTCAAAATTTGTTATTGAAGCCACAGATTCATCCTACTCATTAACAGCATTTGTTCCTCAGTTATTCTATGTAGCAATTATTTTATATATAAATTAAAGTGTAATTTAATTAATTCACATGTGTTTCTTAAGTTTTAAACACTCTACTTAACTACAGTTAGAAACATAAAACTTTTAAAGTAAGTTGTGTTATACCAGCCGTCAAAAACATTTAAATTTGTAAAAGTTTAGTATTAGGTATACGTAGGGGTCTACACAAAACTGAAAAACATGGCTATGGGTCTATGATAACCTACTGACCATATAAAAAAAAGTGTTAGAGAAAAAATTAGAAGAAAATTACAAAAAAAATGAACAAGAGTTTTCAGAACACAAGAACATTCAAAGTGACTTAAGAAATCATACCGAACTTCTAAACTTAGAGATGACTCCAGTCTTTACAGCAATGAATCGTTCCATTCTGATATATGAACTTCGTACCATCAATTAAAGAATCGGAAAATAAAGACGCTGAATGTATCTTTTGTAATGGAAAATTCTCCGAAGATTAACCAGGGAAATTGGGGGCTTACCTTGAATGCACTGGAGCAGAAAAAGGATTTTTTAGTTAAAATTCCTTAAGTATTTTCAAAAATAATGCTGAAAATACATTTATATTGTATAAAATACTAGCTGCATACCCCCGGCGTAGCAACTACACAGCAGTGTCTTCAATACCATAATTTTTTTTTGTAAGAAATATTCCTATTTTCTTAATAAAGTCATGCACGAAATGCAATATGTTTTTACCTGAAATTAATATTTACGTAATATAACCTGATTATTTACCCAAAACTTTTTGAACTTTTAGATAAAAATGTGTTTATCTTCGAAAGTATATAACGTGCATAAATTCAACGTACTATTAAACTCATTTTTTACTAATTTTTAAATGACATGGAATATATTTCATTCTTCCTTCAAGATTGAAATTAATGTTTTCGTCATAAATCTAACTAAAACTGCATCTTAAATAAAATAATGTTTTTTTCGTTAAAAATTATAAATAAAAAAATTCACACATAAATAAAATAAGACAGTGTTTTAGCACCATATCAAGAAACTTTATTTACGATAACTTAAAATGATATTAGGTAGCTTCAAAACTGCTCAACAATAGTCTATTAAATTTCATTTGTAAAATAAATCCAAAATATCTCAAAAAGGTTCCTGAAAATGTGCTAAATATCTTTTATAATAGCCGTTGATATTTCACCCAGTGGATAGTTTATTTGTAGAAGTAGGTATATAAGACAAGAGTATTTGATAGCACAAATGAAAGTGTTCCTTATATTTCCGGAAAGCGATAATTAGGATCGTCCCTTTTCTGGAAATATAAGACACGGTCACCTTTAGTATAAAAGTCACAATAATCAAGGCGAACTGTATAACCGTCCTTGCATAATAAACTTCCTTTTGTCACACTTACTAAAATGTTTCTAATCATGAGTTTATTATTATTGCAAAAAAAGCGAAATATATATAATTATCAATCGTCCAATTTTTTTTTTTTTTTTTTTTTTTTTTTTTTTTGCGTTAGCATGGTGGATGAAAGTGCTTCTTTACACATTACTTGTCTACGTCCAGTCGTCTAGGGACACAAAAAATTGGTTGCCAATATATTTAAAATAGAAGGTTCTCTTTTCTTAATGAAAGGCGATACTTAAAAATCGTCCATTTCTATAAAATAAAAAGTGAATCATCACATTTCAGATGGAAAATTAGTAAGAGATTCTCTCTTTTTCTTGAAGGCGATATAAAAACCGTCCTTTTTATTAACACATGGAAGTTTTTCTCAACTTATTTATGACAGCTTTCTTGTTCTTTGTTTCTTGAAAGCAATTCTTTTTCTTTCGTTAAATAAGACGTTGGTTCCTTCTATAATAGTTAAAGGCTGTTGTTGTTATTATAAACTGTGATGATTTTGATCGTTTCTTCTATTCCATAACCTATCATAGACTTTCAATTGTTGAAGAATAACTTTCATTTCCAAGGTGATAATTAAGATCGTTTTGACATTAGACGCAGGGTAGGTCATGCAGCAGAAGGTATTGAAATATAGTAATATTAAAGAAGATTCGATAGTTCTTTTTAATGTTGTTAATAATTCTTTTTCCTTCCAGGTAAAAGTCGGTCTTTATTTTCTTTAATACACTTGACTCTGGTGAATTTCCTGAATTCAGTCTTTAGTTATATGCAAGAATTTACGTTGCTATTAGAATTGTTTCAGACATTAAGCCTTCGGTATACATTACGAAACTGGTAATATTTGATTTTGTATGGAATTAGTTACATCAGGCTGTATAAAGTTAGATTTCTGCTAGTTGCACATCAAGTTTCAAGGCCTGACACATGTGAAACACTGTGACAGAGCGCACTGTTGGTACCGATCGCGGTTTTTTGTTCTTAAATACCGGTCGTTCATTTAGTGGGCGGAGATCAGTTTTTAATTCCAGTGCCTCACAGATCTTGAACACAGTGAAGGAGTACACAGCAGGAGGATTTGAGCAGTGTTCCTTCTTCGGGATAGTTGGTGTAGGCTCTTGGTTATAGTCCTGAAAGGGAACCAGTTCAGCCTTTAAATCAAGAGCCCGACAAATAGAGTAAACGATTTTTGAGTGTACTTGTGGAACTGCTGTATTGTCGACTGTGACGCCCAATGAAAGCGGGTTCTCAGTCCAGTGGTGATTGGAAATGTAGTTCTTGATGATTTCCATGCCCCACAATAAAAATAAAAATCTCTGAAAAAGACGGCATGTTGCATCCAGAAACAAAATAAAAACTCCAATGCATTAAGTGCAAAGCAATCTCTATGAAGAGAGAGAGTGCCATTTTCGTAAGTAAATGTCTTTCGCTGTGTAGAATTACTCAAAATCAATTTTTAAATAACTTAAAATCGCAAGTTTATAATCAAGAGCAAAACAATAAATGAATTTTAGTTATAAAGAAAACTACAATAGATCGTTCTTTACATTGTTGATGTAGTTCAGTTCCAATTGCTTAGGAAATATTTTTTGTTTGAAATTATTTGTTTTTAAGAGAATAATGAATTATAATTACATTGTTGCTTATGTATGGTTACGGTCACCGTTGTTGCTGTAGCATATTCCACAATTTAAGTTGTCCTGTATATTAGAGAACACTATCTCTTTTTTTTGAAAAGTAGAATTATCAAGTCAGTTTTTATATATTTTTAAGGCACAATAAATGTGAAATAAAACTCTCTTCACAAATATGGACAAAATGCTACACATGTATATATATATATAGAGAGAGAGAGAGAGAGAGAGAGAGAGAGAGAGAATTATTTCTAAATCCTTCAACTAAATCTCCTTAAAAATCTTTAAACATTGGAATTATTGCCTTAATGTTTTATCTTTTTTCACAAGAGGGAGGATGCGGTTTTTAGCTTTAAGCCCCTTTGAGTGAAATCGGTTCTCGTGAGTGTTTCGCCATTACTTTTTGTGCTAATTCGAAATTAAGCAATACTAAATATAAATCGGTTATATATATTTTATGCAATGGCAAATAATGAAATAAAATTTGTCTTCAAATAGATGAGACTTGGGTATTACTAAATAGTTGGGTAATAGGGAATATCAAAATTTTGGCTCTGTTTGTAGCTGCTAACATAAGGGGAAAATTTGAACTGCTAAAGAAAGACTAAAACGATGCAGGTTGTTCACTTTGCCACTCAACCCGCTACAGAACAAAATGTGTTTTGCAATATTCAAAATTTTTTGCTGGTAAGTTTTCAAACATTTTTACTTACTAATATCCATATGACTTAATCATTGAAGTTAAATATAATGTATACTTAAAGAATCGTACACTCATGTCCATAAATTAAGGATAATTCAGAATCACACAGAAATTGAACTCTAAAATAAAAATTTCACCTGTAGAATTATCACACACATCTTGAAGAAGAATATGCAAATTACAGGAAACCACCAGATGGCGCGGATAGTACGTCACAATGACGAGAGTGTAAGACAGGGGTATATAAGGAATGGTGCAAAGAAGTAAAATTGTTCACAAGCGCTTTAAAAGCCTTTCAGTGCAATAACCGCATAGTTATGGCACAAAGAAAGCATTTGGATGATTTTTTTACGTGGTAGAATTATCGGACGACTGGAATGTGGACGTACCCAGCTGGAAGTATCCGAGGAACTTGGAATCAAAAAGAGTGTCATCTCCAGGATTTGACAACGATTCCAAGATGATGGTAATGTGAGTAGATGTTACAGCACAGGTCGCCCCCGAGTTGCAACGCCGAATGAGGCCGGTATTTGACAGTTACTGCCAAAAGAAACAGACGGAGCACAGCATCAGACCTATCTCGTCAGCTCTCTTCAGCTACCGGTACGACAGTTTCAAGGCAGACCGTGTACAGACGCTTAGGGCACATTGGTCTATTTGCTCGTAGGCCTGTCAGATGTGTTCCCCTTACCGCAACTCACTGTCACCTGCGATTAACCTGGAGTAGAGAGGATGCATTGTGGACACCGCAACAGTGATCTTGTGTGATGTCTTCCGACGAGTCCAGGTTTAGTTTGCAGTCTGATTCTCGCCGGACTTTCATACGGAGAGTGCCAGGAGAGTTACCGCCAAGAGAACACCATTGAACGACACCGTTACGGTGGTGCAGGATGGCTCGGTTTGGGGAGGAATTCTTCTTGGTTCCAGAACTGACCTGCATGTTCAGAGTGTAACGATGACAGGCCACATCTATCGGGATGTCATTCTGGAACAACATGTACGTTTGTTTCGGGGCGCCATGGGTGCTGAATCTCTGTTTATGGATGACAACGCCCGTCCTCACCGTGCAAACATTGTAGACGAATGCCTTCAATCGGAGATATCACCCGTATGGATTGGCCAGCATACTCACCGGACTTAAATCCAATAGAGCATGTGTGGGATATGCTTGGCCGACGAATTGCAGCCAGTCAACCCCCTCCCACCTGTCTACCGAACTTCGGAGGGCATTGCTTGATGAGTGGTGTAATATTCCCAAGATCAGATTGATAATTTGATACTCAGCATGCGTAGGCGTTGTAAAGCCTGTGTTGCATCGTTCGGGAGACATACTCCGTATTAACCATCATACTAACCATGTTATACTGTTTTTTGTAAATAGGTTCTATTTAGAAATTTGCTCTAGGGAGTAAAAATCGCAATTTTTATTAATTATGTCAAACATATAGCATCTTTTTTGCTCTTTACCTTTTGTTTAATAATAGACTTTACAAATAAGTCAAATTTGTTTTGCTTCTGTCTCTTTCTTTGCCTGAACTTCATTATCCTTAATTTATGGACATGAGTGTAGTTTGTAATACTGTGATCCGTTTTTTTTTAGCTGACCCCTTGTTTGTTCTTAGTTTAAAAGTTCATTTACCAAGATGATATGTCGGGTATCATGGAATACCTACTCAAAGTTTAAGTACAGTTTACCATATGTCCCCACAAAATATAGTGGATAAAAATTAAAGTTAAAAAATGAGTTTAGAGTATTATAATGACAGCTAATGAGTAAGGGAGTGAATATTTACGTCGCACTGTTCAGCTACACGCTACACGAGAGGTTTTGGCTACGGCCCTCATAATTTTGGACCATGATCAAGTGATGAGGACGACACCTGAACTGGCACCCCCTCTCCTAACTAACAATCACCCAACCTCCACTTTTTATCTCTCTGCAGATTTAACGTGCATCGCTTCTCTACACGGTGGGTCTTCAGTGGTACTGGGATCGAACTCATGACATGCCGGCCACGAGCCACTAGGCTACCACGGCCATTATTATAGCTAAACAATAGTTATTATTACGTAAATAGTAATATAGCCTCGTTTAAAACTAAAGTACATTTTTTAAAAGTTGAATCCATTGGAATGGAAACAAAACATAAACAACAGGCAAAACTGGATCTTCTGCTATAATAACGTACTCCCCATACAAAAATGAGTGTTAGAGGATAAACTAAAAGAAAAGGACAAAAAAAAAGAAGGAACAGGAGGCTTCAGAACAAAAGTATATTCAAAGATGCTTCGTTAAGGAATCAGGCAGAGCTTCTGGCCATAGTATAACTCCAGTATAAGCAACAATGAACCGTTCTATTCTTATGGATCATCTGTGATGAGCTTTGGCTTTTATAGCTAAGAAATAACTACGATTTAGGAAGGCTTAATTACTTTTTCAATGTTTTGAATCACCTGTTCCATATATTTCCCGACTATTCCATAATACTCTCCATTTATCATTTTTCCTTGAAATAAATTTTTATAAAGGCGAAATAAGTATCAGTCTTTTTGACGAGCAATAATTCCTTATAATCGTTTATAGTACATATCCTTGATAATTCTGAAGATTTTTTTTTATCAAAAAACAGTAAAGTTATTTTTAGAAATGTAAACGGTATTCCAGAATATCCGACTCTCATCAATACATGATTGAAACAAAGTTCATTCGAAAAAAACCAAAAATAATAAAGTTTTTCTTTTGTTTTAAGATAACATTTTCCTCAAAAACAATGTGTGTTTTCAGATTTAAAAAATATTAAATCTGAAAACGCACAAACGCATTATTTAAATACCGTATTTACTTGAATCTAAGACGCACTCCCCCCCCCCCCCATTTTAAAGCTACTTGAAAATCGGGTGCGGCTTAGAATCGAATAAAAATGCGTTGGATGGGGAAATTAGAGAAAGTTCTAAGCTATTTTACACTATTTTTCATTTTTCCACAAAGGCTTGTTGAGAATTTGGGGAACGACTTAGATTCGAGTAAATACGATAAAATAGGCAGAAAGAGAGAGAGATGTAGTTTTACTTTTTTTTCTGTATTTAAATGCATTAAAAAAATCTTTATCTAATAATCTTTTTACAAGATATAAATCACAATAATTTTAATTCGAAAAAAATAATTTTTTTTAAATTTGCGAGTGGTTGTTTTTACTTTTTGTCCTATATTATTCATGTTAATAACGAACTCAGAGTTTTTTTTAATAGATCCATATCAGTTAGCTTTTTAAACCCTTAAAAAGAAGACGTGTTATAAAATAGTGTCCTTATATTGATGCAGAATTAGATATCTATTTTCAATCAAAAAAAGGGTTTACATTCTTTAAGTCAACTCAGTCCAAATACAAAAGTTTAATAGTCGATTCACGGCTTTAAAATATTTTAAGTATATCGTTTATCGATATCATGAGCGGTGACTTTAGGTTATTTGAAACTTGTCCAATCCAACATTAATTATGATAAGCATGTGTTGTTGTCGTGTCCTTCCCAAAGGGAAGGAAGGAAAGTTACCAGAGCCTCTGAGACAGGCTGGACTTCTTACCGATAGATGGCGACACTATATATCACCACTTCCACAATTTAGGCAAGGAACTGGAGGGGAGGGAAATATTCTCCAGCCCCCTGCACTCGTGGTTTCTGCGGCGATCGCCCACAAGACTTTCGGACCCACAGATTTAACGAGCCCGTACTCCATGTGTACTCGGAGGGTATTTTGTGGCATCGGGCATCGAACCCAGGCCGCCCTCCGGTCTGGAGTCCAATGCTCTAACCACTAGGCTACCCACGGCCTTATGAGAAGTAGTGAACCGTATAAGTAAACAATAATTTACTAAGCGACGGTTAGTACGTCATGCTCCATAACTAATATCTACAAGAATGATGATAAAAATTGTTAACAGAAAATGGCTATACGCGGGTCGTAACAGCTTATTTATTAAATTATTTCACAATGGATTCATGACGTACTCCTTGAATGAATAAAATGGTTTTCTTAGTTATGAGATTGACTATGTATTGTTAAAAAAAATCGTTACCTTAAATTCCGGTAGATATATGCTTGCAAGATATCTGTGTATCTAATGATATGCCTCCCAGATGGTAAACTGGTTAGTGAAGTTAACTGCGGAGCCGTAGAACTGGTTTCGAATCCCGAAGAAGGCATGGATGTTTATAAATGTATAGTGTCTGTGAAGCAAGGAGCCACTCTAAATATTCATCAAGCCGAAAGTCCTCTCGAGAGGTTGATGGTAAGAGAAGAGAGAAGTAGAGGAACCTCAAACCACCCACCAGTGTGATCTTTCTTAAAATTGGGGGAGTGAGGGAACGGAGCCGAAACGTGCTGTGACCTGCATGGTGTTCAAAGCTGCTGTGGCGTCGTGAGACTCGGTAGCGTGTGTTGACGCCAAGCTAACATTAAAATACTTTTTATTGTGATGTAAATAACTGTTTATTTGTGTTACAACCTTCAGAAGATCACTGGGAAGAGAAAAAGTCAGTTTTAGGGGCTAGTCCATTCGGTTGCATCGGTATCCACTCCTCGCTTCTTCTCCGGGCATCAGGTCTTCAGGATACGGAGAATGAAAAGTAAATAGCCAAATTTCTCTACCGCGAGCACACGCCTCGCACTTTCCTCTTAGACCGCAGGATTCCGTCTCGGAGGTCAATCTCTCTATCGCGGGAATTCTTCTCGTGCTTCCTTCTTAGTCCACCAGATACTGTCTTAGGAGTCAATCCCCTCTTTAGTCGGGTCAACCCTTTTAAACTCCAGGGTGGGTCAACTCCCCGCCCCTCATCAACCCCCATTGTTAGGCCTCAAGATTTTGCACCCTGCACCTCGCTAGCCCACTATTGGTGCAGGGATAACAATGGCTCGGGTCCCTTTCAAAAGTTTCCGGTGTCAAGGGCTGGTCTGACATCTGGTTCTCGAACCACCTCGCCACCTTTTCCTATTTTGATGTTACCCGCCGTCGTTTTCCGAGGTGCCAGCCTTTTAAGACAGATAATCACTGCCTATGGACGAAAAATAATACAGTGATGCCCAGCCCATAATATTACCAGTTACACCGGCACCGACAGTCCAGATGTCCGACAAAGCACAATGACGCCAAAGCCACGTGCTCTCCAGCTGTAGTATGCGTCATGAATAGGGGCGATTTCTCCTTTGTGACTACGTCACACTGCGGATAGCGACAGGAGTAGTCTAGCCCTGTTAGTAAGTGGTCTCTATATGTTGCTCACTCAGAAAACCAGACGAAATTGTGTTGACAAAACACCAAATTTATTTTTACTCTCAGTTTGCTCTAGATACATGTCCGATCTCTGCCATGGGCAACATAGCTAAACGTTCTCGCTCGTGTCTAGTCACCCACACACACACTGATACTCCAACTCCGTTTCGCCTTATATCAGTGTTTCTCAAACTGTGGTGCGCCCCCCCCTAGGGACGTAATAACCCTAAGAGGGGGGCGCGAGCATTTTAAAAAGTCGAAAACAAAAGATTCTTTAAAAAAACGATTAATTTCCTGAAACTAAATAACACAATAAAAACATTATTTGGCGTAATAAAAAATAAAGTGCATATTTACACTGTTTTAATACACTTATAAACATATCGGCACTGCGCAATGTATGTTATATAATTAATTTAATAATACTAAGTTAAGAGCAAGTTTAATAATTACCAGTGACCCCATGGGCTTGTCATATTTAAAATTATATGCAAAAATTAACACTTATTTTGATAATTTATACGGTTTATAATTAATCCCTTAAATGACGATTAAAAATTACTCTATTCACTCCCCAATGCCACATTTTAACATGTAGGCGAAAATATGTGGTGTATTGGGGGGGGGGGAATTAGAAAAGGTATAAATAAGAGAATCCTCTAAAATAAGTAAATCTTTCGCAAACACTATCAAGGTCATTTTATTGGATTCCAAAGCCTTCGGTATAATTGTATGGATTGCATTTCACAGAAAAAAATCGCACTTCAAAAAGACGTATATATACGACCGGGGTAATTAACGCACTCTCTGAGCGAAACGGTAAAAACGCTGGAGGTGCTTTAGAGGTTCAAGTCGTATTGTAAGTTTGGCCTCAAAGAATAGTATTAATGAGTTCAATACATTTTTATTACATGGGGGGGGGAGCGCGATGAAAATTATGATTAAATATTGGGTTGCAAATATTGAAAGTTTGAGAAGCCCTGCATTATATGTAAACTTAACCAATGCCAGGCGGTGCCCAGTGTGCATGCTCGAACAAGTTCCTTCCCACAATGAATCTCGTGGGCCTGGATCTGGCAACGTCGAACGGATGGCACTAAAAACAACAAAGCGCAGCAATATATTTTGATATTTAACTGTATAAATCAAGATTTCCTGTCACAAAATAGTTTCAATTTTACATATCGCATGATATATTAAACCAATAGAAATTCAAAATACAGCAAGGCCATTTTTGATGATGATGATGTTTGACTGTCTGATTTTATCAAAGCAATAGAAAAAACCAATAATTTTTCAATAATTAAAACCTATAGCTGCTCGTTACCATAATTTGTGCTCTCTTGTATAAATCGAAAGGTGTTTAAGTATTTTTAAAGTATTCTACAATAAGAAATACGATGATTTTAAAAATATAAAAACTCATTTTAAGTTTTTATCATTTTGTTTCGCATTTCATAATTCTTTTTATAATTTTTACTGCGTATTTCTTTCGCTAATACAGTGTTATGAGTGGCATACTTCGTAACATCTTTGCCAACATATTAAATTAGTAAGTTTATTCTTCTGATGAAAAAAATTATTTTACATGCATATATAAATTTTGCTGCGATTCCTAAAACATATAAGCGTTTAACAAATTTTAATGAATTGAAATGTCAATGGATTTTAAGGGAAATATTTATTTTAGAAAATAGCTCTACATTTTACTTTAACCCGTTACAACTACAGTGATTTAATAAAAGAATCTCAACAGAAAGAGTTATCCTCTATCGTTCCTCTACACTCCTATACATTTATTTCATATTTTTACTTTCAAAAGAAATCACGCACAATCATTTCACAGGTGTGTTTGACTTCTCCTTCATGTCAACAAGTATTTTTAAAGGCATTGTGTAGACATACAAGGATTCGAACGAAATTTTTCCCTTTATCCTAACAACAAAAAACAGATCTTCAGGGAATTGTTTTGTCCAGCACACACAAAAGCGGATAAAAAAACTCAATTCATATTTTCCTCTCCCTACAAATTGTTTCAGAGCAATATTTAGTGAGAAGTAAGCAGTAAAGAAATTTTCCCGTAAGTGTTCTGTTATATTTTATTATAACAATATATGAACTAATATATATATATATATTATTTTGATTTTTATATAAATCATATATTTTAAAACTAAAAGAGAGAGAGGAAGAAGAAAAAGATTACAAACAAAATTATTTTCTTCCTACATTATTAATTTTAATCAAATTCTGATTAAAGTACATCCATTTTGGAATGGCAACGAGTCTAAAAATGATTAACTTCTAATTTATTATTTAAATGTAACTGTAAATGTTGTGCTTTTATAATAGTACACCTTAAAACAACACATTCTCCTTCTGAATTAATTTTTTCTATTCATCTGAGAAAAATAAGTGTTAAATAATGTATTCGAAAAAAACTTGTAATATACTGTACTAACTTATCACTTGGCTTAATTGCCATTCATTAAATCTAAAAAATATCTTCCTTCGAGTTTTGATATTTGTCAATTCCGAGTCAAAAGAAATAGTTTTAATAATGCAGGTAAGCAAGTCAGTTTCACTTACAAATAAATGGGAGAAGTTTGAAATATAAAACGCTGCCAGTATCATAGTTTAAGAATATATATACGTATATAAATCAATCTGTGATAAAAATGTGAAAAATAACAGGCAAAACTTATTCCTCGGATGCCTTTTATTCTTATAATCATCAAATGATCAAAACAATCTCCAGATGAATGATAATTTCTCGAAAATAGAGAAAAATTAAATGCATATTAATTTCAACTGCGAAGATTGTGCATTTCATTCTTTTTACCAATTGAATTAATAAGTTTAGAAGAATTATACAAGATGCCAACTTAAGCAATAAAATTTTAACAAACGATTAAATAAGTACAAACGATGAATGAATTAAGTAGTCAGATAAATTAGAGTATAACGTGTGTAATTAAACTAAAGCAGACGATAATAATATGGAATAGAATTTTTAGCTTTATCGATTTCTACTATATAATTTTAAAAGTAAATTAAAAATTAATTAAATTAAAGAAAAATTAGATTAGAACTAAATTTTTACGAAACAAAACAAAAGTATTGTTCACTTTTTTTTCATTTTCCGATTCTTGCAATAAATTACCATAAGAGTAATAAACCGTGTATAATGATATGTATTGTCTTATATGACCGTAGTGGTTTATATCTTTCGTCTAATAAGGGCTTTTTTATGAAATTTTCCGCAATCATATTTAGGAATATTTTAACCTAATTTTTATAAATTTTGTTACTCTACATACTTATTTCAAACTTATTTAAGTCT
Source organism: Trichonephila clavata (assembly GCA_019973975.1). Lineage (NCBI taxonomy): Eukaryota > Metazoa > Arthropoda > Arachnida > Araneae > Nephilidae > Trichonephila > Trichonephila clavata. Next base: position 35,477 of record BMAO01009059.1, on the reverse strand, counting down.
AATAGATTTTAGACCTTAAATCGATGAATATTTTCTCTCTTTAATAGAGTTAGAGATACACCAAAACAACATGTCTCATTGAGTGCAGATTATTCAAATAAAAACTTCTGATTCCTTGAAGCCTTACACTGAAGAGAAATTATTTCTTAGAAAATACCTAAAAATAGCAAAATATTTAAATGAGCTTCAAGCTTTTATCGTATTATATATAGTCTAAATTCATTCATTCATATTACTTACCTTACTAAAGTTTCTAGCGCATTTTTATTTCATAATTTGAAATTTGATGGTAAGAAAATTACAATTTTATTTCTATTGTATAAAGACTGGAATAAAATCACATACAAGATATTCTATTAAAAGGAGATCGATTTTTTAAACATAAGTAATACACTACTTAAAAATATTAGAAAATTCAATACAATATGTGACAAAATATAGAACGATTTTATAGATCTACGCTGTTAAATATCGCCATTTTATGCAATTCCATCGGTAAACATTACTTTCAGCAAATACTTGGCTAAATAAATACTGCCTTGTATAGTTCTCAAAAATATTTCACAGAAAAACATTATTATATTTCAATAAATATTCGCTATTGTAAATTGCTCAATTCTGTTTTAAAAAGCGTTCCCATGTACAAGTAAAAAATATGACATAATATTGTTCTTATAAATAAAAAAATTCAAAACTATTTTTCTTTTTAAACATTATGTTTGTAAAAGCCAATTACGATCATAAATCATGGTTTTCTACTTTCAATATTACCTTATTAAAACAAATATCGCATACCTTTCGTTTCTCTTCAGAAATTTTACATCAAACACACATATAATATTATTACGCACACTCATACATAAATAACTTTTTTCAACTCATTGTTTCAACAATAAAATAATCTTTTGGAGGTTTTTATCTATTTAAAGATAAATTGATGTAATTTGCTTATTAGAGATGAGATATTTCTACGGTCTCCTCAGCTGGAAGAAAAAGGAACAATCTTCAACTAGAACTGCTCTGAAAATACCTCGATCGAAAAGTAGATTGCTGAAACAGATATCCATTATTGGTGATGAAGACAAATTGACCAAAAATGGAACAGTGGAGAGGACGAGATTAAAAAGATATATTTCACATCAAGGACTTGATCCTTATTCTTCTCAGTAACTTGACAGTAACCAACCTCTTTCGTTAGCGTGATCCCACTAAGTGTTATTGATATAAACAATACTTGTATTGGATTCAGAAAAAATAAGCTGGCTTGTGGCAATTCCAAGTACTTCAGACTTTAAATATTAAAACAAAGACTCGAGTTTAACAAAAAGACCTTTTTTTGCATATGCATTTTTATTGCTACAAATACTAATCAAAGAACTCATTATAAGAAGAAAAAAGCCGTTGCCGCAGAAAAAAATTACAGAAATCACAAAATTAAAATTCGGAGAAATGAGAAGAAAATTGACAAAAATATATTAACTTAATTGCATGATACAATAATATCTTAATATGCAGATGATAATTCTAAATTTTTTGAGAATTTCTTGTGTACGGTAAAATCACTGAATATCTAAAATCAGAGTAAAGAATAATATACCGGATGGTTATAATTAAAGTTACACTATTTAGAGGCCTGTAGAACATGTCCTGCTTATCGCATTTTGATGAAACTTGGAATATATGCTATATGGACCATGGAGAAAAGCAGATCCTTTAAACGACGATATCTCGCAGAGCACCTAAGTTCTGATAAGCTATCATTTTGATAAAACAGTTTTACCAGTAAAGATCGATCTTTGTTTTTTACAGAGCCATGATTAACGTTGACAAGCGAACGCTGAATGATTCTCTGGCTATGACTCCAAGTTTATATAGAGGTTTTACGGTTGGGGCCGTGGGTAGCCTAGTGGTTAGAGCATCGAACTCCAGACCGAGGGCCCGGGTTCGATTCCCGATGACACGGAGTACGTGCTCGTTAAATCAGTGGGTCCGAATATCTTGTGGGCGGTCGAAGCAGAAACCACGAGTGAAGGGGGCTGGAGAATATTTCTCTCCCCTCCAGTTCCATGCCTAAATTGGGGAGGTGGAGATAGGTAGTGTCGCCATCTATCGTTAAGAAGTCCAGCCTGTTTCACAGGCTCTGGCAACTTTCATTCCTTCCCATCGGAAAGGACACGACAACAACGGATTTGAGTAAAAAATATTGGATAAAAGCCACTTGGTGGTCAAAATTTGTAGTAATGTTTGCTTTACTGCAGAAATCTCTTCCTCGTGGTCCATATAGTATATATTCCAAGTTTCATCAAAATCCGATACGCAGGACAGGTCCCACTGGCCTCTGAATAATGTAACTTTAATTTTAACCACCCGGTACATTACAATTTCTATAAAAACATCATCTAAAAGGATTAGAAAAACAGAGTCTTTCAGCTCTATCTCGAATAAAATAATTTCTTCTACCAAATCCATGCAGGGCTTCACAATAACTTTTAATCTAAAGAATACAAGTTACCCCGAATAAAGAATACCCCGAACTTTTAAGCGTTAAGTGAGAACTGAGTGATAACCGCGTAATTCGAGTTTGCGTAAGTCGGCATATAATTTCCCGTATAAATTATTTTTAGTCGGGTTCGGAAGTGAAGGAAAATAACAGTTTAGAAAAAAATGTTTCATAAAATCTTAGATAACACAAATACAAAATCGCAAACCAAAGTTATTTTGATGTAGGAGATTTCATAAAATCTAACGAAGTAGTCTACTAGTTCAAAAACTTTTTGTCCCGCAAAATTTTCTCTTAGCATGCTAATAATTTTTTTATTTTTTTTGTTTTGCCGAAAATATATGCAAAAATTTGTAATTTCTAAAATTTATAACTTTTTTTCAATTCAGGGGTTTACCCATGTGACGGCCCGTTTTTTAAGCATTTATAGAAAAAAATTTTGACGACCAGTAAAAAGATAGAATTTTAAGTTTTTTATCATTTATTTATATGTATTTTAAGAGTATGTATAAATGTTTAGCCAAAAATATCCAATAGAACGTGTGTTATAGCGCTCTGAACATACCCGCCTCGAAAAAATGAACTCAAACTTCCTCTACGATTCCGACTGATTGGCTTATCTGAAATAAAAAAAAAATTAACGGCGTTTTAATCTATAAGCTTAAATGCACAGAAAATATATACTCAAATGAAAATATCAAAAATCGGATTTTTGGTAGACCTCTGAAAAAAAAGGTTTCGGATTTCATGGATTTTTCTTATGTTTTTCTTATAAAAAAAACAGAAATATTTTGAATTTTGGAATATTCGTAGTCCATTTGGTACGTATATATGTGCTGAGTCTACCCTATAAATTTAAAGTAAATCAGTCAAACCGTTCTGGAGATACGATGGAGAAAAGTTTGAAAAAACAGTTTTGAGTAAAATGCGTTTAAATTTCAAGTCCGATTAAAACCATGAAAATCTTAACTTATCCTCAATCGGCGATACCTGGTGGCGAAGATTAAAACAAGTTCGATGAAATATTCAATAACTATAGATATTTCCTTTTAAACCTCTACAAACTTGTCTATATTTGTATGAACGTATATTTGCATAGAAGGGTCAATGGTATCAAGCCAACTGTATACAATAGGCCCAGCCTTCAATTGCCAACTCAGCGCTCCGAACAGCTGCTTTTCTAACACTTGCTTCTTTATAACGACTTCGAATTTTACAAAATCACTTTACCACCGTATTCTAGACATGTTAAAGAAGATTTATCAAGAAAAAAAATTTGATTTTTTTTAACCCATCACATGGATGAACCCCCTTAAACTGAGGAATCCTGTTAAATTCCCAACCGTCGTTTGATCTTCCAATTCAACCAGATCTAAAGACTCAGGTTCCTTAATGTCTTGCTTTGGCTCATGCATTTCTTTGAGCTCATCAATTTTCAGCTCCTGATTGTGGGAATCCAGCAGTTCTTAAACGTCATCATTATCTATACAAATAAATAAAATTGAAGTGTCTGTTTGTAATTTCAAATTAGCAGCTTTTTACTTAATGCACTAAAAGTATATACGGTACTCATAAAAAAAACCAATTTTTAAAATTTTTGTCTGTCTGTCTGTCTGTCTGTCTGTCTGTCTGTCTGTCTGTCTGTCTGTCTGTCTGTCTGTCTGTCTGTTCCGGCTAATCTCGGAAACGGCTGGTGCGATTAGTGAGTTTGATCGTGGCAGTATATAGAGGGATGCCACCTTTGTGGGAAATCAGTTCGTGAGATTGCGGACATTCTACAGAAGCCTAAATCTACTGTGAGTGATGTAATTGTGAAGTGGAAACGTCGAGGCAGAGTGAAACGGTAGAAAAACGAACCGGTAGGCTGAAAATACTTGGTAAACGTAGCCGCAGAACTCTGAAAAGGGTAGTGAAACAAAATCGCAAGTCCTCGTTGGTGGAAATTTCTCAGGAGTTCCAAAGTTCATCAGGAATTAGTGTTAGCAGCAGGACTGTCCTTCGAGAGTTAAAAAACTTGAGATTCCATAGTCGTATAGCCGCTCACAAGCCAAACATCACTCCACAGAATGGGAAGCATCGATTGCAAAGGTGTACAGCTCACCGTCATCGGACTGTGGACATGTGGAAAACTGTTCTTTGGAGTGACGAATCTCGCTTTACAATCTGACAGTCGGATGGACGCGTCTGGGTTTGGCGGATGTCCGGGGAACGTTTCTTTAGTGACTGCATTGTGCAGACTGTTAAGTTTGGTGGTGGAAGCATAATGGTGTGGGGGTGTTTCTCATGGTTTCGCCTGGGTCCGTTAGTTCCTGTGATTTGAAACATGAACCCTGAGATGTATGTGGACACTCTGGACAATGTTGCACTCCCAACTCTATGACATTATTTCGGGGAAGGTCCATTTCTCTTCCAGCAGGATAACTGCTCCATTCACACATCGAGGCTTGCACAGACATGGTTTGACGAAATGGGTGTTCAAAAACTGGACTGGCCTTCTCAGACATTCGATCTAAATCCAATAGAGCGCAGATTACGTAGCCAGCCAAATCGACTATCCTCTCTGCAAGCACTCACTTCAGCTGTGATGGACGCCTGGAAGGCAATTTCTATGGTCACCTATCAAAAATTGGTAGAAAGTCTTCCCAAATGTGTGCAGGCTGTCATCTATGCAAAAGGGGGACCAACATCATATTAATATGTGCCTCAGGACGCCTAAGTTCATACCACTGGGTGTCCGGATACTTTTGGCCAGATAGTGTAGACGACAAGTTTTGTAATTTTGAACCTCGGGTCAAGTGACGAGGACGACAACTGAGCTGGTACTCCCCTTGCCAAAGTACCACACCATGCCAGTGAAAGGATTTTGATCTCGAACCCTTTTCGCACCGGCGATGAGTTCGTGAACATAGCCAGTAGGCTATAGTGGCCACTTGTTTAGGCTCTGAACAGAAATATTAGCTATTTATAGGCAATATTATTACAGAAGCATTTTCCATAGAAAGAAAATGTTTTGAAAGTATGTCATTCTTCATTACTTGTCTGAAAAAAATTGCATTTAAATCATTTTTTGCTCTAATAATATTCTTAAAACAGTTTTATATTCGTATATTATATTTCAAATGATATTAAATATTAAAAAGGAATTACCGTATTTACTCAAATCTAAGCCACACCCCAAATTTTCAAAATATCTTTAGGAAAAAATATTGTTATCGACCCCTTAATTCCCTAGACGCTTTTGAGAAAAAATAAAAAAATTGTATAAAAGATTCATCAATATCCTATAATTAAGAATTTTTTTAATTAAATGAGAAATAATAAGTTAATAATTTATTTATTTTACCAGTAGTAATAACTCTTTCAAATACATACATGAACCTAGAAATACTCTAACCTTCAATACCATGTTTCAAAAATCATTCGTCACTCCTATTTTCACACCGAACTTCAGAATTGATGCCGGCGTTGCCATTTTCCCACACGATGTCGTCTTCCATACCATGCAATATATTTGTTATGCAACATTTTTGTTGTTGTTGTTGAATGCATAAAAGAAGAAATCAAAAGAATTATTCAAGACTGTTGAACATTTGCAAGGAAAAAACATATCATTTTGCTTACGCCATCGACGTCTATTTTTTCTCATCCGTGTCAAATTTTCAGAGGTAGCTGCTCTGTTTCCGTTTCTTTCTGCATATAAAATTGCCTCTCTTTTCATACTTGCGTTATAGTGAAGTCATCTTGATGCTATTACCTATATCTTTGATGGTTAGGTGATTAAAATAAAGCGTATACAAAAATTTTACTAAATATAAGCAGACGACTATGTTTAAGGTCAACTGAATACTGGAAATAAACTGCGGCATCGAATAAATCATCGATGCAAGTGGCCAGAATGGACAATTACACTTCTTTTCTTTTGAAAAGGGGTGGAAAACTCAATTTTCCCCATCTAATAAATGTTTTTGATTCTAAGTCGCACCCGATTTTCAGTAGCATTAACACTGGAAAAATAGTGCACCTTAGATTCGATTATATACGGTATTAATTGATACGTCTTTACAAAACCGCGAGATTCCACGATACTCTTAAGGTATCCAATTACTTGCGATAACTTTTTTTTAAAAAAAAATAAAGATATCGATATTTTTTTATTGTTTTTAGATTTGTTTAGCACATTTTAAGAAAAATATGCTAAAAATAAGAAGAGATAAAGAAATTATAATTGCTATAATGCGAAAAAATTGATAAACATTTACAAAAAAATAACATAAACGTGGCCTCTTCTGTACCAGAAGTTTATGAACAAATTTTAATTCTTTAATTCTGATTGTTGTCATGTTAATCCTTTTTGAAATGACCTCAGGATAAGAGATATTTTAATTTCAACAAAAATAGAGGACTTTATCTTAGTTATTATATGAAATTGCTTAAAAGAACAGTGATTATACTGACATAAGGGACTGTAAATGTTGTAATAAAACAATGATTGATAAATCTGAAGGTTAAGACACTTTTACTATTATACACAACATACACAAAAAATTTCAGTTAATTATGTTCAAAACTTGTTTAGCAATCGCTGGCCACGCGTTTGAGCATTTTCAAAAAAAAAACACATTTCGAGTAAAAAACGCTTTTTAAAGTATGACATATATATATATATCTTACTAAAAGTAATGGCATTTGCTTTTACTAAAATATTTGTAGTTTTCGTTCTAAAGAACGGAAAATAACAAACTTAGTATTTTTATAAAGCTAATAAGATGGCCTATAAAATAAAATCATAAAAAAAATTCCACTTTTTGGCAAAATTTACAATTTTAGGGTAGTAGGATATCTTTTTTTTTTCTTTAATTCTACCCAAATCTCTCCATTTCCTATTTTATGAAAATTATCAGGAAAATTTAATATAATAGTAGATAACTAACAATTGAGAACTACCATTTCATAAGAAACATTATTTTAAGTATTGCCCCATATTTTCATCCAAAAATATAACTAATATATAATCATAAGCACATTAGCTTTGTGTTTGTTAGATAAAATTGCACCCCTGGGATCTTGTGTCATTTAGAAAATGAAAACATTAATGTTTAATAGTTTATTTGTTTGCACAAATGTACTTTATTGTCGTTTTCAGTAAACTATAATCATGAGTTATGCATTAAAAGAACATAATGCACTTTCCATACATTAGAGATATTTTAAAATATTTAATATTACTAATACTGAAAATATATATATTACTATAATTCATTCAACTTAAATTCCTATCTGTTGGTAATATTGCTAGTGAGATCATTTGAATTACAATGATGCAAAAATAAAAAGAAAACGTTAGTACTACATAAAAATTAATTTATTGAATTTTCTTCCATTTCTGTTTAATAGTTATAGCTGTAAATTAAGTATTGAGAAAGCTATTCGTTTTTTATTTTAGGTGAGGAAAATATTTCTTGCTAAAGGTTTGAACTTTAGCCACAGATCATTCTAGATGTTTTAGGATGTAAAGAAAAGAAGGGGGGGGGCGAAATGTCTCTATAGTTTTTTTGTATAATTAATTTTTTTAAAAGTTTATTTCTGAGTGAATATTAATGTCACACTATTCATCAACACGTAATTGGATGGACCTCGTAATTTTTAACCATAGTCAGTGACGAGGACGACACCTGAGCTGGCACCCCCTCTCCTAACTTCCCCACCACACCAACGGATTGACGTTTGAGCCTCGACATATTTTTTCCGTGTTTGCGAAGGCTAAATTGCTACAATGCAATTGCCATTGGGGGAAAAAATTCCTAAAATATTTACGTCACAATATATTTTCTCTGTGCTTAGATCTAAAGTTATGTTTAAAGCTATCATTCAAACCCTTTCAATGGACTAAATTCATGACGGTCACATGATAATATAAACACGTGTTCTACATTGAATTCAAAACGGACAATAAACAAGATCGTACTTTTTATTCTATTTGTAAAACGTGGGTATAATTTCAAATTGCATAGTTGGGTAAAGATGCTCAAGAGTTATAAAAAGAAATTTCTGCAAAAAGATTTTATAATTAAGGGGAAAAAAGTCTTGTTTTATACATGTACTTTCAAATAAAGTGACAAATATTAATTTTTTTTAAAAAAAAGTTTCTGTAAAAAGCGTCATTTGGCAACAACGAAGTGCATGAACTGTGATTTGCTGAAAATAGATAATTGCATTTATCGTGACTATGACGTCACATGTGTTTTTGCACTTGATTAGCTAAAAACACGTGGCTTAAAATTATCATGTGATTATGACGTCACATGAATTTAGTCCATTGTTTCAATAAAAATAAATAATAAAAATAAAAAAAAATTTTGTTTGTTTGTTTTTTTAATTTACCTGTTAAAACCCACATTCTTTCTTACAAATCACAAATTCAAAATATCAGAATAATCACACAAAAAAAAGTATTGTATTATGTCAATTGTATTATTTCAATTCTGTGTGTCCAGGACATATATAAAAGCAGCCATTTATTTGCAAACAAAGAAGGGCCAGAATGTGGTGGTGTAAAACATATTGCTTTAAGATATTCAAGGCTAGAATAACGTATTTTTATCAATGATTCGGTTGCTCGTGCGTTCCCGACAATCCTCAGGATGTGTGGACCTTGAAGGCGACAAACTTTTAGTACAGATTATATGTAACAATAGTACAGTTTAGTACCTTTGTCATGATTTTGGAGATTTTCAGTGTTTCTTCTTTGTGTTTTGACCAAAGGAAAGGTGACTTCCGAAGTATATTTGGGGGGGGGGGGTACTTTTCATAATTCTATCAACGGAAGATCTATTTAAGGGTGGATTTTTTTACATATCCGAACAAGACTCTACTTCTTATCACAAATCATAAATCACCCCTGAATTGACTTAAGAGCTATATAACCCAACTCCTTCTTTGGCTGACCTATTCATCTGATTTAAATTCATTGAAAGTGTGTAGAGCTTTATGAAAATTTTCAAAACAAAAATTCGTGGAAAGCGTGTAATCCATTTACGCATTAACAAACCTGATTTCAAAACACTAATGTACAGTTCGCTTCATCATGTACGACAGGTTATTAAGGCCAAAGGAGATGCCACTGGACATTAATTATTAAAATTGTTTTTCCCTTAATGAATTATATCGTTTTTTGCTGGTTATCCAGTTTTTTGAACCACTTCAACATATTTATTTTAACTCTTTTTTAACTTTAAGAAAAAATAGGTCTAACAGCACAAAAACGTGGATGATTATAATGTTTCATGAGACTCCACAACGCCACTTAGGAGTCCATTTTTTGTAAAATCCCTTTTGAAGAGGACTTTTACTCTGGGAATGGAACGTGCATGCTAAATTTGAAGTCTGTAGCTCTAACCTATATCATAAGAGATCTCGGATATATTATAAGAGAGTAAATGGATGAGTGTAAGTCGCTTTCTCCTTTATATATATACTAGTGTGGTCCCATAAGTACCAGACCTGACCGATAGATGGCGGTGATTGTTTGAAAAAATCACTGTATTAGAAAGTATGTCATCTATAAAGAATACGTTTCAACTTTAAAGACGCCACGTTGGTTATTATTTGTTTGGCAGTCATCAACAGTGAACGTTTTCAGTGAATTTATGAAAATGGAGAAATTTGTCATCGTTATGTTATACAATACTTTTATTTGAAAGGCCTCAGCCCAACCAATAAAAATGCTGAACTATATTCTACTCTGGGTGAGTCTGCTCTTTTGTTTACAACAGTTAAATATTGGGTGGCAGAGTTTAAACGAGGCTGTACGAGCTGCCAAGACGAGCGTCGCAGTGGTCAGCCAAATGAGGTGACGACTCCAGAAATGAAGAAAATCCACAAAAAGGTACTGGATGATCGTCAATTGAAAGTGCGCGAGCTAGCAGACATAGTAGGTATTTCAAAAAGTGTGGTACATTGCAAATTATCTAAAAATGTAGACATGAGAAAGCTGTGTGCAAGATGGGGGCCGCATTTGCTCACACTCGAGCAAAAACAATGTCGTGAAGATGTTTCAGTTGAGTGTTTAACGGTTTCACAGCAACAAAGAAGAATTTTTGCGCCGTTTCATAACCATGGATGAAACATGGGTCCATCACTTCACACCCGAGACAAAAGAACAATCAAAACAATGGACTGAAAAGGGAGAACCGGCTCCAAAGAAGGCGAAGACCGTTCCATCTGCGGGCAAGGTCATGGCGTCAGTTTTTTGGGATGCGCGTGGGATAATTTTCATTGACTATCTTGAAAAAGGGAAAACTATCAACGGCGAGTATTGCGCGAACTTATTGCAACGTTTGAGCGAAGAAATCAAGCAAAAACGGCCGCATTTGGCTAAGAAGAAAGTGTTGTTTCATCAAGACAATGCACCTGCTTACAAATCCGTTATTGCAATGGCCAAAATTAATGAATTGAAGTTTGAATTGCTACCTCATGCACCTTATTCGCCAAATTTAGCCTCCTCTGATTATTTTCCATTCCCAAACTTGAGAAAAGGGCTCAGTGGCAAAAGATTTTCCAACGATGAAGAAGTGATGTCGGCAGTTAATGGATATTTTGAGGAGTAAGACAGTTATTATAAAAAGGGTATCGAACTTATTGAACATTCCTGGAAAAAGAGTATTGAACAGAAAGGAGATTACGTTAAAAACAAATATGTATTTTTTTCTAAAATTTTTGTGGTTTCTTGTTTGAGTCGTTTGCTTCTGGAAACACCATCATATACATTTAAAATCAGGCTGTGAGACTAAAACAGCAATCGTAAAGTTGCTAATATGATTTTTAAAAAAACACATATTAAATCTATAATGAAGATATATATATATATATATATATATATATTGTATATAATTCATAATTTGAATGGAAACAAAGGAAAACGAAGTTTGTTTTTCTTCAGAGCTGGTAAAGCGATATTTTTGTGTAGATGATGCAGATATGTACGTTTCAACAAACAACCGAAGAAATGAAATGGAATTAGAAAATATTTCAGGCTGTTAAAGTTCCTTTTAACTGTGTTCAAATGTTCCAAAATAACACACTTAAATACGAGTAAATCTAAAAGATAAAATCAAGAATCAAGTAAAAGATTCTGATTCAGGTATTACTAAAACATATTTCAATATTTCAGATATTTTCAATAGCATTGAAAATATCTTATACAGTCGACTCTCGATAATTCGAAGTTGGAGGGAATAATGAAAACTTCGAATTATCTAGAGTGTAGTAAAAACTCCCAAAATACACAAAGTATTTTTTCTAACACATTTAAATCTGAAACTATGTAATAAAACAACTATTGTAAATATGTATAAAATTACTTTTAAGCATTTTTAAAAAGTACAAATTATAAAGAAGTTAAAAAAGTAATGTATTAAAAAAATACATTCAATTCATTCTCTCATACACAATCCTACACATCTCTTCTTCACAATAGTGGACCATCCTTTCTGATCACATGTGTTGCAAGGACACATGTGAAACGAAAGATATGGATGGTTGACAACAGGTACGGTTGGTCTATTGTCCACTTGAAGAAAGAAAGCAATAAAAGTGCATTTTCACCTGATGAACCGGAAAACACTAAGAAGGGGATAGAAGATAAGCAGACAGATAGTCATTAGAGGGGCTAAGTTACAGGGGAGACACGCAGATACAATACAACACAAAACTTGTAAGCTCCAACCTGTTTGCTACAGTACTGTTCCTGATAGTGAGTGTTTGAATTGTCGAGAGTTTTATAAGATAACTTCGAATTATTGCGTTTTGTAGTCCGGTCAAACACAGATTTTACTTCGAATTATTGAGTGTACCGAAACATATTGTTTTAGGTCGAAATATCAAGAGTTTTTCTAGGGACTGAGCTTCGAATTATCGAGAGGTTCGTATTATCGAAGGTTTGAATTATCGACTGTATATACAGGGTGGCCATAATTAAACTGCAAGTGTTCAAGGGGTGCTGGAGAGAAAACTACCAGGAATATTCCAGTGAAATTTTGTATCTACACGTTTCAAAACATGCGCAAGTCAAATATGCAAAGAAAAAATATTACCATTTTCATCCAATAGATGGCGCTGTGCCATGTTTCAATGCTTATCGACGGCATATATACAAATTCTAAGCCCATCAAACAGTATTAAAAAAAAGAGATCACCTTGAGTAATGGTCAATCATGATTCTGAATAAGAAGGAACGAGCATTGTTAGCGATGGTGGTATGCTGTCTTATTTTTTCAGCATAAGGTTGCATCTGGTAGTTCGCATATTGAGCATATTCATTGAATAAATAATAGTTTAAGTGTTTTCCCAAAGCGTCTTTCTGGATTGTTTAATTTGTGATTACACGATGCTGTAAAAATTATCTTACTGAAGCGAATTGTATGGAATTTTGATCAACTGTAAGTAATGTTTTATATTGTTTATATGCCTCTTAGAATGTCATTACGTTCTGTCTGTCGGTTTTGGAAGTTGTTTATACTACTGATGAGTGTTGAAATACGGTATAGCGCCATCTATAGGGTGAAAATGGGGATTTTTTTTCTTTGAATCCTTGATTTGCGCATGTCCTGAAACGTGTAGATACCAAATTTCACTGGAATATTTCCAGTGGTTTTCGCTCCAGCGCCCCTTGAACACTTGCAGTTTAATTATGGCCACCTTGTATTTAAATCAGATAAAACAGGTTTTTATTAATGATTGTGAGACAATTAACAGCAGAAGAGAAAATATTTTTTTAACTAAAATTTTCCAAAGTGATACAACAGTTACTTATATCAACTTTATCATAGTATTTTTATATGTACAGGGTGATTTATAAAGAGGTATGCAGTTGGGATGCACTATAAATCAAGAACACAATTTAAGATATTATATGTTACTTATAACAGAATTGTACGGAATTGTTTGAAGTTTCGCTAGAGATAGTCACAGAGCCTCTATGTGGGAATCATAAAGTGTCAATGCAGGTTTCCCAGGTGGCCATTGGTTAAGTGGCATGTGTAATCCACGACTCGTCCAATCAATTGGTGAGGGAGATGTACATCCAGGGACGTCTAAAGACTCGGTGAGGCCCTAGGCCCAGAGAAATCTTAAGATTTGTTGAGGCCCTGGGCCTCTATGCAAAAGTAGGTCCTATCAGATATCTTTAAAAATAGACAGTAGCATGCATTGCCAAATATTCTTTCAAACGGTAATTTGTAACAAATAAATGTGCACGACTCACTATCTCAAAAACCTAGGCACAAACCAGCTCGACCAATGGCTGCATTTCAACTAAATGAGTTGAATGATTGTTTATGGTATTAGGCCTAGGCCTAGACATAGACAACAGTCGTCACACAATTGTACAGTCTTAACACCTTTGCCAGTTGACATGCAGTTTGAAATTCACTGTTTTTTGGAGAATATGTACGGGAAAAATATTTGACCATTAAAAATATCCGAATCACGATCTTATTAAGACAGAGTCAAGAACCGAACGAGGCCCCAACTGAGGGTGAGGCCCTGGACCCGGGCCCAGTTGGCCCAAGCCTTAAGACGACTCTGTGTACATCGAGGAATCTCGCACGTTGGACGACCAATGTGGTAGTGCACCATCCAATTGGAGAATGAAGTTGTCAATGTCGGTCCTGCAATTTTGGTATCAACCAAAGAGTTAACATGTCCAAAATGGTGACTCCAGTGAGATTTTGCAAAATTCAAGAACACAAAAAGTCTTCTTGAACAAAGCAAAAAATATAAAAAAAATTAAGTCGATTCCAGCTTAGGTCACCTGAGAAAACCTTTATTTTAGTTACATTTTATTAAATAGTTATAATTAATATAAATATGTATATACATATGACAGAATCACAATATTAAATGACAAACCAAAAAGTGATTTTCCTTGCAATTTTTCATTTTTTTTCTATATGTCGTGTTAGGCTATTTTTTTGTTTGTTACTATTTATTTAGTAACTTAATTTATATTTATTCTAATAAAATATTATAGTAAAAGAGAAACCACATTCTCAAAAATTAGGCCATCCCAGGTGGAATTCGAACCCACGACCTTTGGATCAGAAGCCCAATGGGCTACAGGGACACAACGAGCTATTTTCCTTTATATATATATACTGTTGAACTTTCATTTTTCTCAGTTACCATTTATTCTTCTTTAAGTTAATTAATATTTGAAAAAAGTTGTATTAGCATCAAGTGTCCTTCACTACAAGTTTTAAAAAATGTATTTGAACTTGAATGGATGAATAGAAGGAATTTTATCAATGATTGAAAATATGAACAAGATTTTTTTTTATCCAATGGGACTGCGGATTGGTATTTTTACCATTCCAGACCTAGTACAACCCCAGGAGCTGGTATAACTCTTTAGTACGACGCCATATAGACGGATACCAATCGCTGCAGGTAATTTTGACGCCCAGTTTCCTCCAAAGAGGGAGGCACCTGAGCTCTGGCGATGTGAACCTGTGCTAAGGTTTAATTTTGCCAAGAGCACCCTAGCCAAACAGAGACTATAGGGAACTTTTAAATGCCGTATAACCATACGACATGACCTCTGCCGATTTTCTGCATCAAGAAAATTCACCAACGTGGGCCGGGGTCCATCCCACAACCCTGGATGTAGAAGGCCAGCGACAAACCAAACCCGCCACCCTGCCGGCTTGAGCAAGATATGTATATATATATATATATATATATATGTAGGTTCGCTGAGGGAATGCTTGTCTTTGATAGTTACTGTTTTACAGTATCTGGAAAGTGTATACTTCTTTATGAATCACCCTGTGTTACACATATTTTTTAAAGTAACAAAATTACTTTGTGCTAACGATTTCAAGGTATTAGTTTTGTAAACCTGACATTTAAAATGACATCAAGGGATTAACATTTTAACAATACAGCAAGTAATAATGCTCTACTAAATCTCAACACTGAAAAATGAGTATGTGTAATTCATTTGAATTCAAATTCAACGAAGAAGGAGTTACAATATAACTTTAAAACGATTTATTGTCGCAATCTTCATTGTTTTGAAACTTTTATCGTAAATTCGTAGAGCTAGAGTGAAATTTATCAATTATGCATGTTTTATATGTACGAACTATGTTGAACAAAAGTAGTGCAGAAAGATTACTTTTATTGTATTTCATGATCATATATTAGATTTCTTAAAAATTTCTGTAAATTGTTTCTATTTAAAATAAATGAAATCTTAAACTTAATGCAATTAATTATCTATGCAGGGTGTCTCAGGGTGATAGGAACAAATTTTAAGGGGAGGTAGGGGGCATTATTAGGATTAAGATTTCCATAGCAACCCATGGTCGGAAACGTCTTCGTTTGTAACAAGGTAGTGTTACTCACAAGAGCATTGGAGGTAGTATACTTGCACAACCACAATCATTTGAGATGTCATCGCCCGCAGAGGAGTATGGAACATTTTACGCACACCGAGCTGGCAGATATGCTCCTGATTTACGGATTGACCGAAGGAATTGCACAAGCAGCAGAAAATTTGTACCCCAAAAGGTACCCACAGAGACCGGTTAGTTACTCTTTGTACATGCGTCCATAATTTCTTTAACTGGTTAAGATGGAATATTTTCTTCATAATGGAGATATTAGAAGAAATAGTTAGTAATGTGTCTAGGACTAAAACATATTTTAATGGATATACATATAACGATCTTCTTTATAACCATACTTTTACCTCATGCTGTTATAATAAAAAAGTTCGTTAAAATTTTTAACATCCTTAACAAAAACTCGTTCTTGTTGCCTTTAATAATCGTTGACTTTATTTATTACAATATCGTTGAAAACATTCAGACGTCAGAAAACTCATACCCAAAACATCAAGATTCACATGCAACAGACTTAAAAAATCAGAGACATTTCGAAGCATTGTTACTAAAAAGAATTACAAAAATATTAATATGATACTATCCCATGAAATGTATTTCAAATTTTTTTGGACTGTACATGATGATTTTTTTTAAATATCTAAATAAATTATATTCAAAACGAAATATTTCTCAAAACTCTAACAGTAATGCAATTCGCTATACGATGAAATTCTGGTAAATAATCAAAGTAATAATTATTTTTAGTATACGACTTGTTATTATTAAACAACATGCTAATGAAAACTGGGAGGGGGTACTCTATACCAGCTGTCTTCAAAGTTTTTCAACTCACGGAACCCCTTGAACTTGAAGGTGCTTTCGTGGAACCCCTAGAACAAGAGAGTGTTTTCGAGGAACCCAATTCCATACACATATTTTGAAGAAAACACCTCAATATAACATTTAAAGCAGATCAATAGGTTACAGGTACCTTATGTAAAGGCAATTAAAAAAGTATTTCATTTATTATTAATAAATTTTAATCTAATTTTAAAATAAATTAACCATTGATAATATTTGTTTGGGATCCAAGTATCACCTATCCTTGCATTATATTTAGTAACTGGGATATGTGTACTTGCTTTTATTCACACAAACTTTCGAAGTGTAGGTCAACTGAGATTAAATTCAATCACATTACATATATTGAGTTTAATTTGTTTTTATACTTTATTTTTGTAGCCACTAGTTGAGAAATATATCTCACTTAAGGCGATATGCTACCCTAAAAATCATTAAACTGTCGAAATTTTTTATTAAATTATTTGATACCTCGAATCTTTATAAACATGCCTGCAAAATTTCAAAGCTTTACCTGCATTTTTTATCAAATTATGGGGCAATATTTGACGCTGGACAGAAACTACCACGCCCACATTTCAGATTATCTGCTAGAAAAGAACCTCATAAAAAATGAATTAATTATTTTTCTACCTCGCGTAAATGAAACTGACGTTATATATGCAGTAACAAATCATTAAAAAAAAGAATTTTGCAGTTCCTGCAAAAAATCTAGTTTGTGAATTGTTTATTGAAGAGAAAATGAATTTGGTCAAAAGATTTAAAAGTTGTGCGTGCTTTTTATGATATTATTATCAATGAAATTAAAACTTCAAAATGGATTCTCCCAAGGCACAAATACTAAATTTCAATTTGTAACTCAGATAGTTAAAAATCTAATTCGTAAGAATAGAAAAACTTTCCCATTTTTATATATTTGTTTTTGGTGATTTTTATATATTCCATGTGTGTGAAATTCAACACTTTATTATTAAAATATTTTAAGATATTTATTTAAACAAATGAACAGATGCAGTTCTTAGATTTTGGTATATTTTACCTATAAATTGCTATTTTATTTTGCTTTCATTCGAGTACAATATTTAACATGCGAAGGCTTTTAAAAATCATGGAAATAAAAAATAAAGGCATAAACATCTTTTGTATATGTTGTGCATTAGCTCTGAGCATGGAATTAGCTCCGAAGTGTGTGTATTTATTTATTTTATAATTATTAAGATAAAGTTTTATGAAATATTGATCTTTCATTCGTTTTCTTCTTTATATTCATTATGGCAGTATACTGTTTAATTGTTCTACATTTGTGCAATTTTTTATGGTAAAAAGTTTTAAATAAGCTAATTAACATTTCATAAAGTTTCAGACTATTCGATGAATATTATATCATGGTATTCATAGAATGAAAACTTCAAACTCATATTTCTCCATGTTGAGTTTTTGCACACATACTGTTATTCAAAACCCTAAGGCTTTTTTGATAATTGAAGTATGGGTTTGAAATTTTTTATGCATGTTCTGAAATGTATGTTTTGTAAATCTGTCCATGTAATTATCTCTAAAAGGTTTAGTACTTTTTCTAAAACATTTCAAAATCGAAATTAATGTTTTCTTGAGAATTTTTTAAAGTTTAACAATAAAAAAAATTAATAAAAAATTAAAGAGCAGCAGCAGAAAAAAACCATGCACAGTTTAATGTAGTACATTATAAGGTACTTAGAAAAAAAGTTTTGAAAGAAAAGAGACATATTTAAAAAAGCTTTAAGAATTTAAAAAATCTTTTAAAAAATCAAAAAAACTTAAATTTTACAAACATTTTGCACCAAATTAAAAAAAATTGTATGGAATTATTATATTCTTTTATAAAATACAATTGAAGCCAAATATCAAATATTAAAAATAAAAAAAATTGTGAAGATGTTACAATATTGCCTTAAACACAATTTCTGCATGGCATTAAAATGTTTATAGCTGTGTGAGAAATCTCGTATATTTTGCAACCTAAAATTTAGAAGCTGATCTTGCTTAAATTCAGATTTTAACAACGAATCGGTTGATAAGTTCTTTCCTCTCCTTCATTATAGGTGTTTTTTCCACAAATGCAAAAAAAAGCATTTTCCATTAGAAGACTATTTGGTTTTGCAATGCATTGTGCTAAGTTACGAGAGTAAAATAATCTCGTGGAACCCGAGAATGTTAACAAAAGAATATTCACAATCTAATAGGAAGCATATATATATAATAAAACATTTTAATATATTTGTATTAAATTATAATAAAAGTTTAAAAAGTGTTTCAAAAAATAAAGTTATTATATATAAATAAAATTTTCAGTTTTAATGAATAGGGGGTGGATGAGCTTTAGATACTTGTAATATCTATATAAACTTCATAGAGAACGTGAATCCATTTTGCATACATATTTGTTTCTTCTCAATTTTTTATTGTGACTCGTGGAACCCCTGGATATGCCTTGTGGAACCCCAGGGTTCCGTGGAACACAGTTTGAAGATCACTGGTCTATACTATACATTTTCTTATGAAACCAGTCCTATAAGAAAAAGTTATTCAACATTCATTTTAACAAAATTTATCTTATTAATATAATATATTGTTTTAATAAAATGTTAAACGCAAAACTCTCTCTCTCTTCAATCAACACTTATATGAAAGTTATTTATATATTTCCTTTTCTTAAATTTGTAAAAATATTAAATTAATTTTTATCTTCATTAGAATAAATTACAAATTTTCGTAAATAGCACCATTTTTTCAATAAAAGCTTTATTAAACTAAACATGTATTGCTTAAGGTTTATCAGCATTACATAATTTCAAATGCACTAAAATAATAAAAAGAAAATAGCAAAGGGATAACAGAAACAATATTTTAACCTAAATTTTTTTTTGTTTTTATACAAAAACAATAAATATTCTAAAAGAAAAACGGTGCAGATTAAAAATATATATCTTGAATATAAAATTACAATCAATTAATTAATTGTGCTGGTGTGATAGGACACCCACTATATTTTCTTTAAAAAAAATATACGACTTTTAAAATAATTAAAAATCTCTTTTCAATTTAAGTCATTTGTCAGCAATAGAGGGGAATACGTTTAAATTTATATATTTTAAAAATATTTTAATGAAACTAAATAAAAATAAAAATTTATTTTAAGCTAAATGCCCTGTGGTTCCAAGTTTACTTTTTTATGTTTATATATATATATATATATATATATATATCCCTCTATAATATTATTACATTTGCTGATATTTAAAATTATACTCAGCTTTTCTTAAGCACAGGATTAGTCAGAAAAGATGTTATACAACACAACTCGGATAAAAAAAATTCAAAAATTCTTTCCCAACGGCATACAGTTTGTAAATATATGCTTAGTTTTATGTAATAGTTTGATATATATTCTCAACCAATTAGGATCAATCTCCTGGCTATATCTTATAAAATATACATGATGAAATTAAGTTTATTGATATTCGAAAAAATATCATGAATATATATTATTTTCTATTCGAATAAGTACTTTTTAAAACTTTGAGAATAATTATAGCATTTCAAGTACATTATCTTTTCAATTACTTCTTATTTTTAGAGCTTTCGAAAAAATTATTAGTATCAAAGTAATAGCACTTTGTAATTTAATTTGCTTGTAACCTTTAACTATTTAATTATTTTTTTAGAAAAGTGAGGTAATTCCATATTATAAGCACAAACTATCAAATTATTCCACAGTTTATGTTATTAAATTCAACACATATTTTTCTCAAACTATAGAAAGCATTGTCTGAAACAATTCTATTGCAAAAGCAGGATAAAATGCGTTGTTTGTTAAAAGTAATTTTTTGTTGTAAATAAAGATACAATTCCCTCAATGTCATAAGAAAATTTTCAAAAACTTTTTTTATTTGCATATTTAATATGTTTTAAAATTTCGTTATTTAAACAATGATACAACAAGTTCTTTGTAATTTCCAGATGTATCTTGGATAAAATATGGTATTCATATATTAAAATATCCACGTGACTACTTGGGACATCTTTTTGTGGTTTCTAAATTTGTTTATTACATTTTGAGAAAAATATGCTAAAATTAAAAAGAGAAAAAGAAATTATTATTACTAAAATAGGAGAAAAATGGGTAAAAATTTACAAAAAATAACATAAACGGGACCCATTCTATACCAAAAGTGTATGAACAATTTTTCAATTCTGATGTGTTGCTATGTTAATCCTTTTTGAAATGGCCTTCAGGATGAGAGATATTTTAGTTTTTACAAAAACTTGAGCACTTTATCTTAGATATTATATGAAATTTCTTAAAAAATAGTGATTATATTCTCATAAAGTTCTGTAAATTTTGTTATAAAACAGTTATTGATGAATCTGATTGTTAAATCACTTCTACCATTATACAGAACATACACAAAAAATTTCAGTTAATTATTTTCAAAACTTCCTTAGAAATCGCGCGCTGTCCCCGTTTGAGCATTTAAAAAAAAAACACATTTCGAATAAAATACGTTTTAAAGTATGACATCTTGCTTAAAGTAATGGCATCTGCCTTTACTAAAACACTTGTAGTTTTTGTTCTACTGAACAGAAAATAATAAACTTAGTATTTTTATAAAGCTAATAATATGGCATATAAAATAAAATCATAAAAAATTATCAATTTTTGGCGAGATTCACAATTTTAGGGTAGTCCAATACCTTAAACGCTTTTAAATATTATTATTAGTATTATAAAAATTACTTATTCTCTTTCACTCGATATTTTAATACACATTTACTATTTCTCTTCCAGAATCTTCGATACACTTAAATCTGTCTATTTAAAAAAAATGACACAATATTTTTCAGCAATTTTCGGGAAAATTATTCAAGTTTCATATTTCCATCAAACATCTTTTAAAATTTTAGGTATATCTTCAGTATTTTATCACTCGAAATTTAAAAAAACAACAAGAGAAACTTGAAAATATTTCACTTTTTTCCCCTCTCAGAGCGTTCGATAAGTTTTGGCGCGTGTTAGTAATCAAAACAACAGTGGCGCACCTTGTTATGAATAGTTTGCCTGCATATGCGGGACAATACCTACAGTAAACATAAACACAACTTCGAGCAATATTTTCATATTTGTTTCTAAGAAATCAATAAATCTTGAATTTTAATGTGCCTAAATAAATCTCAGAATTATCTCAATGTTGGAGAAGAAATGGTTTTTTAAATACTCCAAGAGACGGGACCACAAAAAAAAAGAAACGAAAAGGAAAGACAAAAAACGGAAATTCGCCAAATGCGTCATGGAGTCCGCCAACGATCACAGCGCCCTCCCAAACACGGTAACTGCGGCCGCTGACGTCATCAGAAGCCGTTGCAGCCAGCGTCCGTAACTCTTGCCTCCGAGAATCCCTCCGCGCGTCATCCTCCGCATCTTCTCTCTCTCTCTCTTCTCCATCCAGCTCTCTCTCTCTTTCTCTTTCTCTCTGTGACTGTCCGAGCGAGACCTGAACATGAGAGGGAACCGGACCTCGTGATCCCGCGACGGACGATGTCCCGGAAAAACCGGAAAAAGAGAACAAAACAATGGACGGCGGCTGAAGATCGGACGGTGCCACTGAAACGACACCCTACACCACCTTTCTACAGCCCTAAGGATACGGTGAGAAAACATCCCCCTTCTTTCAGTTACCTGGAATTATGTGCCATCCCAAATGAGAATCCCTGATTTTTCAGTGCTACTGTCTAGTTTCTAAAACGTAAAGATACATCCGTATTCTCCGGTATCTAATGTTTCGAAATTTCAGGAAAAACATCCGATTTTTCCTGGTTGAGAAAAGTTAAAATAGTTAATTTATAACATTTCCTGTACATTGTTTATTAAATGTAAGCAACTTATTTTCAAAAAATATATATCGTTAATTTTTTTGTGAAAACTAATTTTGTGTGTCTTTTCTTATCATATAATTATTTCTCAAAAAATGTTTCATGACCGATGGTTAAAAATATTTGTCCTGGCCGGGAAAGGTTGAAATAGTTTTTTAATATTTGTGGAAGGGTTATGTGTTGTGTTCTGATTTTTTATTCATTGAGTGAAGTTTGTTTTGTTTTAAATGTTATTGTATTAATTTCAAAATGCTTAATTCATTCGTAATTATTATTAGAAAATAATTTACCTTTCTATACAAGAAAAGTTAGTTTCTTCTAGATATTCTTTGATGTAATTTTTTGCGATTGTATTGGTAACTAAATTTACTGAATGGTCTTTCTTTCTCGTTTTTCTTGTCTTTAAAATATTATTTGCGATTACTTCCCGTATTTTTTCATAATAATGTCATCAAATAACATACTTATCTTGCGCAAAAACTTATAAAGCATTCTAAGGCCCATTAAGTTTATGGAAGAAGATGTATAATTACTCTATCTAAGTCAAATAAAATTTAAAAACATATAGATTAATTTCAACTTTTACTTACTACTCTAAATGGAAAAAAAGAGAAATTTTTCTGTGCAAAATAGTTTGGAATAATTATTTTACATGATATAATCACTCAAACTGTATTTTAATTTACATATATAGAATGATAATTGTGGAATTTAATTTTCTAAGATTTTTTTTTTATTCATTAATGGCAAAAGACGATACTCGGATTAGTTCTTTGTAACTATCCTTTATAAAATTTTAAAGGCTATTAAACAATTGAAATTTTTTCTTCTGAATCGGTAACTCTAAAACTTTTTTAAATATTTAAGTGTAAAATGTTCAATTTAATTGCTTGTATTTTTTAATGAACGTTATCAGATTTAGTTTAAAAAAGCCAAACCATTTTGTATGTACTCCAAATGCTTTTTATTCCGTAATTAAGCAACAAATGCGCACAATATCTAACTGAAAGGAATGTTATATAGATTGAAGTATATTTAAAAGAATAAACTATTCTATTACTACTTTTTTTTTTAAAATACAGAAATACATTTTACAAATTTTTCTCGAAACCATTCACTTGAATGTATTACACAATTAGTTTATTCTAGAAAGGAAGTGTTTCAGCAAGATTAATTTGTATATTAGAATACTTAACTACATTTAACGAACTATATTCCTATTTTTAAACTAAAAAATAAATACATCGATTCAACACAACTTCTAACAAGTTTCCGTTCGATTATGTTACTAAAAAGTTAAATGCTCAAAAATGAGATTGATTAGACGAGTTATTTAGAGTGTTTTGATAAAGAAAAGGTTACTTTCTCTACATATAGATTTATAAAGATTTATTTTAGATTGATTTTTATTTTAAGGAGACAGAAACAGATTCGCGTGTATATTTTCTCTTCGATACAAGACATGCTACTTACAACCTTGCTGCAATTACAACCACAAAAAAGAAATAAGTAAAAATAATAATTAAAGAGACATAAGTGCATTAGTTGTTCATTAATACATATAATGAAGTATATATGGTCTATTTTTCACTATTTATTTAATAACTATACGTACACAGATTGCATATTTGGGAATTATTCACAATTTTTATAACCTTTTTGTGCGTATTAATGAAAATAGTGTTGAAAAATATTAATCCCACTTACTATTTGCTAGTTGAAACGGAACTCAATCGTTCATCTGGAAGACCCTTTATTATGTTATCAGTTATATCGTGCAAAATTGTTTACGATTAATTTCCAAAAACTACATAATATTCAACCTATGAACCAACTATAAAATTTTCTACCTTTCTTAACGAGAAAACTTTAAAATCAGAGTACCTGTACACCTTTTTTTTTTGACTATCAATTTCTGTTCTCTGTGATTATCTCTAGATACCTGAATTTTTTCTCTTTTTTTACAAAATGAGAGAGTTTTATTTTTTAGTTTTAGGAAGTTCTTTTTTACTAGACGATTCGCAGGTTTCCAAGAGCTTAACAGTCTTACTAATAAATGGATGAACACAAAACCGGAAACAGTTCAAAGAAGTTCAAGTGGTAACTTTCAGATGTGAATTTAGAATCCTAAGAATCCCATTTTTTTAGCTGTATTTTTTTTTCATTTAAAGGAGTAAATGTAGATTAGTATTCAACTTTTATTCTACGTTCAACTAAAATCCTGTAACACTTTTTAAATATTTTTTTATGAAAGAGAGATGACAAAATAATCCAAAGTTCTAAAATGCCTTTGTTTATTTTAGTTTTTTGCGTACAGAAATGGATATATATTTTTAAAAAAGGTCTTGAGATTTATAAAATTATGCTTACTATTTTATACAGAATGCAATAAACAAAATAAAAGCAAATTTCAACAAGTTTGTTGAATTATTTTTAAGGAAGTTATATATATTTTTAAGATATTTTTATTTAAAAATTCAGTTCTTTTTATTACTTTTATCCTTTACTTATCTTTAATTTCTAGATATGAATATATATCTACTGCATTGCAGCTACATTCGTTCAACATTCCCATGGGTTTTGAATTAATAACTTTGTTCTAGTCAAGAGAAAGTTGTAGTTTTATTCGTATATGATAAAGCTATATTGAAATTACAAACATATTTTCCTTTAATTCGGCATTAGTTCCCTGGTGGCTTTATTGTGCAGAATTTGTTATTATGTAGATAAGTGTGAAAACAATTTAATTTACATAATTTAAATCGAAACGGTTTAAAAATAAATTTGAAAGACCCTAAAAGCAATTAAAAATACATTGAAATACAGAAATAAATATTTATTATGAAAACAATATGATGACTATTGCAATAATTATTCTACGTTGAGAAAATGTTTGTTTGAACTAGCTTATTTGCATAATTTTGAAATTGCAGTTTTTCTTCAATCGAATCATCTTTTTTATGAAAACAGGCATTTTGTTTCTGCTTTATTTTTTCTCTTTTAAAACAATGATATAATATAAAGTTCATCTTGTTTTGTTTTTTAGCATTATTACTTGCTAATTACGTTTAATTATAAATACAATATGTTATCATAGTTTCAAAACAAAAAAATTATAACTTGAAACACTTAAAACGGTTTCAAATAAAAAGGAATTAATACATAAATGTGTATATTTATTTGCCGACTGTGAAACTTTTAAATCTAATTAAAAATAAGAAAAATTTGAACTTTTTATTATCTTCTTATATTTTATTCCATGAATAATATTCAAAGAAATTATTTGTTATGAAATGAGTACAAAAAATAAAAGATATTTTTATCTTCTAGATATTATAATCCAGTTTTTTAAATTAAGTAATAAATATATTTACACACATTCATCGAAACGCTACAAAACTGTAACATTGATAATTGCATTATTCACAAAAAAATGCGTTTTTAGAATTGGCATCCCTTTAAAATATGGCATAACCATATGTTAGAAAAGGTGATATCTCTTGCGTCAAATTCAAAAATATATAATTGTTTTAATGACTGCATGGCTGTTGTATACTTTCAATAGAAAAGAGAGAAATTTGATAACGTTCTTAAAATCTAAAACTTTAAATTTCAGCAACTAATAACTAAAGGGAAAAAAACAGAAAAATATTTTTTAAATGATTCAAAATTTTCTTAAAAACTGACACACTTGGTTTGAAATAGTAATTTTTAAAAAAAAAATTTGAGGAATTACCTTGATTTTTCAAGTGTCTCTTATTTCTTTTACATTTCATATAATTCTATACTGGTTTAGATAGTTTGGGTACTCTTTTACATTTTATATGTATTGTATAAAATATGCATTGTTTAACAGGTTGTCAATTGGCATTCAGATATAATCAGATTTTCTTCTTTGAGATTAGGAGGAAAAATATAACATGAAAGTAATATTTTCTTAAAATTTTGTAAGGATAGTTTCATTTTCTGACTATGTATTTAAGTATCTTTGATAATATTAAGGAATATCATGTATTGACTCATTACGTAATTTAAAAACCATATATGTATTGATATATCTCTATATTCTAGCTGAATTAAAGTCTTATCTTGAAAAGTTTATTCCGTATGTAATTTTTAGTTAGAAAAAAAAATCATGTTTTGTTCCTTTGGTGACCGGCGCTTCTTAAGAACAAATTTTAAATCTTTGAAAAAAGAATGATGTAATGCTTTAAAAAAAATTCAAGCATATATAAATAAATAAATTAATAACGAACTATCGAAAATTAATCAGAGTATATTTTTTCCCTCTGTGAGCTCTTTCTTACAATTTGAAATGCCACATGCTAAAATGTTTGTAGATAGGTTTACTTTAATGTTTGATTTTCAAATACGTAAAAATTCATTAGATATGTAAGAGATTTAACATTTAAAGATAAAACAGGTATTATGATACTTTTTTTATGAAACTTTTACCTGAATTTTAAATAATTAAAAAAGCGTTTCTCAAGGAGAAATTTTATAGCTTTCTTTAGATTAAGAATTTCGAAAATTATTTTTTAAAATTTTTCTAACACGTTATTCTAACCAATTCAAATACATAAAAACTTGTATACTTTTAGCACAAATTTCGAATTATACAACTACGTATGTAAATTTGGAAAATTCTAAGCGGGGAGTGTAAATATCTTTAACCTATAATGCAGTGAAAATTTTCTGAAAGGGAAATTCATTTTGAAATTCCCCAAAAAAATTTACTTCTTTATATTTGTTTCAATATAAGGAATGTTTTCCTCAAAGTAGTTATTTTTAAAATAAGTTATTATAATATCTTAAATTTATACTTATATTATCAAATTTCAACCGAATTTATTTAAAGAAGCATTTATTGTAATTTCAATGCTATTCTACTTCGAATAATTAATTAATTTACAAATATATTTCCATATATACTAGTATACATAGTATAATAAGCTTTAGAAATCTATAAAGATCAGAAGGTAAAATATTACTACCATGTTAAAAAAAGTTTCTGTCAAATAATATTTAAAAACTGTAACATTTTTTCAATGTTTTTAATTCTTGTTTTGTATTCTTAAGTTGATAGAGGAATGATTCTTCCTTTTACGTTGAATTTAACGCCTTTATTACATTATGTACTGTTATTTCAACATCTTATACACAATTTTAGAAATCGTCATGAAAGTACAAAACGGAACAACATTATTTTCATTTTCTTATTACTAATGTAATATTTTTGTGGCATTTATTTAAAGAAAATAAAGTAAGTATAAGAGAAAGAGTATATTTTTCTCTTCAAAGTATCTTTTGAAAAACTCCTTACGTTTTCAACTGTTTTATAAAAGAAATTTACAAGTAATCATGTACTTGGTTTTCTGAGGAAAATAATAAGCAAATATAATTTTCAAAAAAAAAGTAAATTAATTCAACTAAATTTCTTAAATCCATGAGTAAAAGACGCATAAGATACAAATAATAAAATACTGAGATAATAATAAATTATTTAAAAGAAAATATATATGAATTATCATTCAGAAAATTTCATGCAGAGCTTTTTAGATTTAATGATTATAAGCATTTTTAATTTTTAATGGCTTTTGTTTCATAAACATGAAACTAATTATAGTTTTTCAACTTTTATGGTAATAATTTTGCATTTATAGGAAACACGAAACAAATGCCATTTATATTAAAAAACAGCATTATTCCTTTCAATTTTGAGAAATAATTAAGATTTTTGTAATGAAAATGTATTTTACGAAAAAGTAGCAATAATTGTCTCTTTTTCTGCCATTTTGTAAAAATATCAATTTCTGAAAACACGAATTAAATTTTCCAATTAATTTTTTACTAAAGAGGATATTTTTATAAGCATAATATTTAGTTATAAATTTATAAATTTAAATTAAATTATACTTATATGAATGTGTTATATTAATGCCCCCGTAGAAAGTTTTTTCTGTGTTTTTGTATATGAATATTATGTTAAAACTTTTAAAGGGAAGAAAAATTTCAAAAATAAATTTGAACAGCTTTGAAGAATTAGTCACGTACCTTTTTATTTCTTTCTCAGATTTTTTAAATTAATCCTTTTTAATTAAATACTTATCAGTTGACATATACATGTAAATGTTTTGATCATATGTATATACACGAACGATGTAAACATTTATTATTTATATATTATTTCGCGTATTTCTCACTTCCGTTTAGAGTTAAAAAAATTATTTTTTATTTAATATTTTATTTTAAATATCTTTTATTTTCAGAAAATATTTTACATAAAAAATTACACCAAAGAATAAAACATGTTTTTTTTTTATTTCCGTGTGCAATCAGATTAAAATATTAAAACATTATTAACATTAAAAATTTATTTTATTTAATACTCAAGGTAAAATTTCCACATCGACCACAAATACATTTTTTTTTATTTATTAAAATAAAAACTACGGTAAAATAGAAACCATGTAAGCATTTAATTATTAAATAAATCATTGCAAAACTGTTTTATTTCTATTGCACTTAGAAGCATTCTTCAAAGTCTTTCATAATGGATCCCCTTTCACATCATATTTTCCTATTTACCAATTGAAAAGATGCATATAAAGTTTCTAATGATGCCAATTTTTGTTTTCCAATTTTAGGAGAAATTACACACATCAACGATGTAAGAATACCTACCGTTGAACTACTCTAATTGACCAAGCCATGTAAAAGAAATCGAATTATTTTCATAAAATTTGTATCCAATTATCCATTTGTGTAAATATAAATTTAATTTATTTTTATTATAGTTACAGTTTCACACAATGATTAAACTATCCAAATAAGAAAATAATGAGAGAAAAAATATATTTATTTGTGTTTATTACATTTATACTCTATAATTTAGTATAGAAACATTCATAAGAATCAAGTTATAATGTATCTTAAGTATATTGAAAATTTGGAAGGTCCGTAATTGATCAGTTGAAACTGTTTACTCTCATAGAAAAAATGTCCGTTTTTGCTTCCCTTTTCTCTAAAATCAAACTTTTATTCCGTACTTATATAATTTTGCTAAAATCATTTGTTTTCCTGTACTATATAACAAATCTCTGTAACTTGGAGAAAAAAATTCTTAAACCCCTTTCTAAAATTATTTTTTGTTTAAATCTCTCTTGGGTCCTTTAATAGTTTAAGATATTGATAAAATAATACTAATTATATTAATTATACCAACTACGCAAAAATCTGAATAAGAAAATAAAACTTCTGTTTCATCCTAAAGAATATATTACTGAAAATTATATATTTCTTATACAAATTTAATGCAATTCCAAAATTATTGGAATAATTCTACAAACTTATCCTTTCTGTTAACTTATATCCTGGTTAAAAAGAATAAATTTCCTGCTATTTTTGTAACATTTTTAGTTGTTTAACAATAAATATGAAATGCAATTTTACAACAATTATTGTGTCATTTAATAATGAAACTGAAAATACAAACTCGATTCTAAGAATTGAAATCAATTATAAAATTTCAATGTATTTTATGAAATCTATCAAGCACCTGTGCAAATACACTCGAAACTCTAATGTGCTGCTCAAATTAAAACATGCATGGTAATTACTATGTTGCGCAAACTAGTGGGAACTAAATCGGTTAAGCGGAAAACCGACCTTATTTCAAGAGCAAAATCCCAGTTCTCTGAGGGATAAAAAACCGGCTTTTCCATTTTCCGCATTTAAAATCTAGAAAGAAATTCACCCTTACAAGGTATATACTACACGTGTTACCTACTCATGCAAATAATTAAATATTCAGTATTTATCAACCTATAGAAGTAAAATTCATTACTACTATATGCCATTAACTATAATTGCTGTTCATTAGGCAATTCTCATTCGAAAAATAATTTAATCATCCTCAGTTTCCAAAAAATATATTTTTCAGAAATAGCAGGTAGATGTACTTCAGCAACGTCATTTTGTCGTCAGATGCAGTACAGAAATAAAAATAAGTTGATAAATTAATTTATTCCAACCTTTTAAAAGGGATAACTAGTCAAATTTTCTGGAAATTAAACGCATCAGAGATGATGTTTATTCCCTTTAGTGTCGTTACTTTCGCGAAAAAAGAAATGGTTAAATGGTCAAATGCAAAAAAAAAGTGTTCTACAGAAATAAGATGCTTTTTTTTCTGGCGGCTTAAAAGGTATTTATTTAAAAAATTTAGACTGTTACCAAAGATGGATCCCTATTCGCATCGTTAGCGTAAGGTTTCTAATTTGTTTGAAATATTTAACTTAATAAGCTGATGTTTATTTAAAAATAGCCATTTCCCACAAACTATATTGTTGATATTCAAGCACACACATCTATCGATTTTCAGATTTCCTCAAAATGAATTCTGTTTTGAATTTTACTAACGCCATGCAATCACTAACACAAATGTGGATTATTTCTTCGAAATAGCCTGCATTTTTATTAACTCATAATTAAAAAGATTTAATAAGAGTAATAACTTTCATCTGTGTGTATACAGTATTCCATATCTTCGGTTATCTTGCTAATACTAGAACGAACGCTTAGACTTGAATGTGTTAGATAAACAGTTATTGAACTGTGGTCCGCGGACTCAGGGAGCCGGCTAAGGCAACGTTTTTCAAACTGTGGGGCGCGCCCTCCTTAGGGGCGGGATAACTTTACGAGGGGGGCACGAGCATATTGAAAAGTCAAAAACGAAAGATTATTTAAAAAATCTTAATTTACTGAAATTAAACAAACAAAATACATTCTGACAAAAAAAAATATAATACACATTTATAATGATATATTACACTTATAAATGAATCAGTGCTACACACAATGTATTTTATAATTCATTTAACCCAAGTTAAGAACAACTCTAATGAATATCAGTGCTCCCATGGGATTGTCACACACACATACATATATAAAATTATATACAAATATTAACACTTATCTTGTTAATTTGTAGGGTTTATAATTAATCCTTTAACTGCCGATTAAAAGTTACGCGATTCGCTGCTCAATGCCAACCGTTTTCCACGTAGGCGCGCGTATGAGATGTATTGGGGGAGGAATAAAGAAGCAAATAATCCGAAATAAGTAAATCCTTCGAAACATTGTCAAGGCATTAAACTTTTATTGCATACTAAAGCATTCGGAATAATTTTATAGATAGCAGTGCAGATAAAAAATTGTACTTTGGAAAGACGTGTATATACGTCCGGGGAAAGTAACGCTTTGGCTGAGCGAGACGTTCTTGTACGCCGGTGGCACTTAAGAGGTTAAAGTCGTTTCAGGGTTTTAGCGTCATAGTATAGTATTATTGAATTCAATACATTGTTATCGTATGAGGGGGGGCGTGATGAAATTTATGATTGAATATTGGGTCGCGAATACTGAAACTTTGAAAAACACTGCGCTAAAGTCTTATTTAAGAAAGTAAAAATTACTGTAAAACAGCTCTGAAAGAAAAATAGCTAGATTAGAGATCCATTTACAGTAAATATGAGGGAAAATTTCAGTAAAATAGTTGATAGGAATTTCCATAGATGGAGCTTTGAAATTGGTTTACAAAAACAAGTACCTTCCAAACTTTTGGGATCATTTACGGGGAAATGTTTCAGAGTTGTCCGCGAAAGCTCTGAAACTTTTGATGCCTTTCAGAATGACTTATTTATGTGAAAGACCATTTTCTCAGCTCTGTATCTTAAAAATAAGTACAGAAACCGTCTGGAAAGCGTAGAACCGGAATTGATGCTGCAGGTTTCAAATATCACGCCTGATATAACAGCACTTTGAAAAGAAATGCAGCACATTTCTTCTTATTAGAAATTTTAATTAATACAGATAAGTACATATTATTTGGAATTAGTAGTTTGTATATTTTTAATATGATGTAAATTTAAAATTTTAAATGAAATTTGAAAGTTCATCTGCTTGGTTTCATTTAAAGTAAGCTTAAAGCAATTTAAGAAAATTTTATAATTTTTAAATAATTTCCATGGATATATTATAACACAAACAGGAAACTCGTGTTTTTAAAAATCTTCTTAAACACATAGTTGTTCTTTTTCAATTCCTACAATTGCAGCTCACTCTCTCCCTATATATATATATATATATATATATAAAAAAAAAAAAAAAAAAAAAAAAATATATATATATATATCTTATTCAAATTTTCAATCGTTAATAAAATACTTTCAATTCATCCAATCAAGATCAAATAAATTTTTTTAAACTGTAAGTGGATGACACTTGATACTATTAAAGTTTTTCAAATATTAATTCATTGTTTAACGGTTAATTCATTAAATTAATTACCGGTTTTCGACGTCGACTTAGATTTGTTTCCATTGATGTAACAGTAACAATGCAACTGTTCAAACAATAACAAAAGTTGGCGTCGAAACCCGATTTTTCAGCCAAACTAGCGGAACCGGGTGTGCATTGTTACAACAATGCAGACAAACCATGCTCTTTTTCAATTTTTTTATTAGTTCACTCTCACTATATATATATATATATATATTATATATATATAAGGAGAAAAGCGACTCACTGACTGACTGACTGACTGACTGACTGACTGACTAATCACGAAATCTCTGGAACTATTCAACCTACAGACTTGAAATTTGGTAGACATGTTCCTTTGATAGAGTAGACATCAGCTAAGAAAGGATTTTCCGAAATTCGAAACGCAAGGGGCGTTACGGGGGTTAAGGGCTTTAATAATAATTGTTTCCATGTTTAAACTACTTGATGTACAATCTTGAAATTGGGTAAACGGATTCCTTTCAGAGAGTAGAGATCCGCTACAAAATGAGTTTGGTGAAAATCGACCCCAAGTGGCGTTGCAGGGGCTTAAGGGCGTTATAAATAATTATTTCCATTTTTAAACTATTTGACGCAATGTCTTTAAATTTGATATATAGATTCCTTTCGTAGAATAATGATCAGTTACAAAACGGGTTTTGTGAAAACAGACTTCTAAGTGGCGTTGCGGGGGGTTAAGGGCGTAATAGATAAATATATCCGTTTTTAAAACTACTTCACCTACCTGCTTGAAAATTGGTAGGTAAGTTTCTTTCCTGGAGTAAATATCCGCTACAAAATGGGTTTTGGGAAAATTGACCCCCAAGGGGTGTTGCGGGGCGGGGTTTAAGGGGCGTTATAAATTCCTATTTTTAAGTTATTAGACGTACAGTCTTGAAACTTAGTAAGCAGATTCCTCTCATAGGGTTGAGATACGCTAAAAATGGGTTTCGTGAAAATTGCCCCAAGTGGCGTTGAGACTTAAGGGGCGTTATAGATAATTATTTCCATTTTTAAACTATTAGACGCACAGTCTTTATATTTGATAAAGAGATTTCTTTCACAGAGTAGAGATCAGCTATAAGAAGGTTTTGTGAAACAGACTCTAAGTGGCGTTGCAGGGGAATAAGTGGCGTAAGAGATAAATATTTTCGTTTTTAAACTATTTGACCTACCTGCTTGAAAATTGGTAGGAATGTTTCTTTCATGGAGTAAATATCCGCTACAAAACGGGTTTGGAGAAATTGACCCCCAAGAGGTGTTGCGGGGGTTAAGGGCAGATATAAATAATTATTTCTTTTTTTAAACTATTAGACTCACAGTCTTGAAATTTGGTTAGCAGATTCCTCTCATATGATAGAAATACACTGCAAAATGTGTTTTGTGAAAATCGACCCCTAGGTGGTGTTGCGGGGTTCAAGGGCGTTATTGATAATTTTTTTGCATTTTTAATTATTGGACACACAGTCTTCAAATTTTGCTAAGCAGATTCCTTTCATAGAGTGCAATTCCCCTACAAAATGGGTTTTGTGAAAACAGACCCAGAAATGGCGTTGCGAGGGCTCAAGTGGCGTTATAGACAATTATCCCCATTTTTAAACTGTTAGACGTACAGTCTTGAAATTTGATAAGCAGATTCCTTTCGTAAAGTAGAGAACCGCTACAAAATGGGTTTCGCGAATATCAACTACTAAGTTTAATTTCGGAGATTAAGAGGCGTAATCGATAAATATTTCCATTTTTAAACTACTTGATCATCCTGCTTGAAAATTGGTAGCATGTTCCTTTCATGAGAAATAGAGTTCCTCTAACAAAGAGTAAAATGAAAATTGACCCCTAAAGATGTTTGCGAGGGTCAAGAAGAGTTACAGAAAAAAATTCCTGTTTTTAATTGTTAGACCCAAATACTTGAAATTTGTTAAGCAAGTTTCTTTTGTTGAATAGGGATCCACTAAGAATAAATTTTAAGCAAATCAAGTTCTGGGAGGTTGCAGGTGGTTACTGGGACGTATTGACAAAAAAAATTACTTTTTTCGAGCTACAAGGACTATAATAATGAAATTTGGTTTGCATTTTTCTTTTGTTGAATTGAAATCCTCTAAGAGCAGTAATTTTGGAAAAACGGCTCTCAACGGGATTACGGGGTATTCATAGTAAAACTTTTGCTTTTTTCTGTTAGATTTAGACTTGAAATTTGGCTTGCATGTTCATTTACGGAGTAGAGATCCACCGAAAATTGGTTTGCGGGAATCCACTTGGTTTTTGAGTTACGAAAGAGCAAACATCATTCTATGCTTCAATTTTAGAGATTTTTAGAAAATACAAATTAGATGAGTTCTGCCCCCCCCCCCTTTTTTTTTATCTACAGGTGACAGTTACAGGTATAAGTATATTTTTCAATTCAATCGAATTCTTATGCTAGGACTTAGATATCAATAATTTATACATATATATAAGCAGTAAAAATTTATAAACATCATGAA